>RPFO01000078.1:815515-928015 GCA_009746045.1 Mesostigma viride
CACAGCTAGAGCGCTCTCTCCACAGCATGATGCCGGGGCGCAACACTAGCTGTGGGTGCAATACAACCAGTGCAATACCATAGGTAGGCTGACGCATAGATTATGCTACAAATGTGAGGTGGGCTCATGACGTCAGCTGATGCTTGAGCATGAAACATGCTGAATATTAAATAGGCCTGCGGGCCAGTGACTTGATCCTTGATCGACCCATATTGCGGGAGGCCGGAAGACCACAGTAGAGGTGCCAACTACTGCGGGAAACGATAGCTCCTGAATTAAACCTGAGTAGACGCTTTGAAAATCCGTACCTTTTAGTTGTCTCACTTCGTACCTTAGCAGGAGCTTACAATATCCTCTGAGAACCAATTGATTAGTCGTGATCTAACAACAAACGAAAACTTTGGGACACTGACTGCATATTGTGTCATATCCTTGAGTTTTAAGTGGGACAACTGTTCATGGACGCATGGCGGAACCTTCAACTGGCGTCGTGTGAGGACTAGAGCAGTGGTATGAGATGATATTGATCACAGCCATTCCTCCCAGACAACTGGTCTTGGTCATCCAAGGGCATTGCGCCATGCATGCCATGCACACGCAATTCGTTGCCTCCTAACTTGTACTCACCAATATGATTGTTGTCTCGATAAACACCGACAATACCACGCAAATATTGCAAGAACTATTTAATCATGATGCAAGTTTCAAAATATGCCCTTTCAATGCTACTGGTTACCTGGCGACATGGCCAGCAACTCTAACACGCGCGCACACATGCGGTCCAAGTCCCTGGGCGTGGACAGCCGGTGGTCCCCCCCCTTGACCAGCTCCAGCGTGACGTTGGTAGAGGCCACCGCAGACAGCACCCGCATGGCGTGCCCCACAGGCACAACCTCATCCTCCATTCCGTGGATGATGTGCACCGGGCCCGTGAAGGGGATGGTCGGGGCAAGGGTGGGTGAGCCTACTCGGCTCGTGCCGCCGCCGTCGCTGGAGTGGTTACTGCTGGCATCCGTGACTAGTCCCTGCGGGGGAAGCAGGATGTGGTGGCTGATCGACTCGTCGATCATGTGCTGGGTGACCACGATCGCTCCACTGTCATCATCATCGTTGCTATTATTATTCTGCCGGCCCTGCTGCGAGTTTTCTTGCTGCTGCTGCCTGTCACATGCGCTGTCATGGCCATGGGCACTCTCCCCTCCACTGGCACGGCCACCCTCACTGCCCTTGGCAGCATGGATAGTCGTAGCAGCAACTGCGGGGCTGTCCTTACTGCTGCTGTTGGTGAGTGTCTTGCGGTCATCCGGGGCAGATTTCCTTGAGCCAGGCAGCGCGTACCGCCCCGTTTCCCTCAGTACCCTCTTGGTGGCCTCGTCAAAGGACGCGTAGAGGAGGTCACGGAGGAAGTCCGGTGAGGGGGCCAGCAGCAGCAGCGATGCCACGCGTTCAGGCCTTGTGCGCGCCAGAAGGAGGGCCATCCATGCGCCCATGCTGCTGCCGACCAGCAGCTGGGGGCCGTGCGTGACGGTGTCCAGGATGGCAAGGGCGTCCGCGTACCTGGGGCGGGTGGGGGAGGCATCGTTGTAATAATAATGTTAACAATAATAATTGTTCTTGTTGTTATTATTATTGCTATCATTATTGTCATTACTATTACTATCATTATTATTGTTACCGATGGGGCTAAGAGGAATAATTTTGTTTTATTAGTCACAATGTTGCCAGTGGGGTAGGCAGGGATTATTACATGAATATATTATAACAATAGTTATTAGTATGTTTATGATAATGAGTCATAATTATGGTATTTGTACATTTGTAATGATTTGTTATTATCATTGCTGTTGTTATCAAGGAGACAACCAGCGCAGGCCAGAAATCGGGAGAATCCGGACCATGTTATTGTCATTGATTTTAATTTTGTTATTATTATTATTATTATTATTATTATTATTATTATTATTATTATTATTATTACCGATGCATGGGGCAAAGAGGAATCATTTTTTCAAATTAGTCGTAGCGTTGTCAGTGGGGCTGGGGGTTAGGCAGGCATTATTATTGATTACTATTAGCATGCTCATAATTAACTGTAATAATGATTGGTATTATTATTATTATTGTCCGTAGGGCGCAAAGAAAATATTCGTCTTGTCATTGTCCCCAATAGTGTAATCCATGGGGTAAGCGATGCCTCGTGGGCAAATGGGGCAGTATGTACGGGCAACTGGATGGCGCTTGAGGTTGCAGGGGGTTGGGATACCGGATGGATGGTGCCAGGGGGGGTTGGAAGAGCACAGGAGGCCAACATGAACGTGAATTGTACTGACGTGTACTAAAGTGAATTGTAGGTGTATTGTGCACGATCAGGTGCACATCTCTTTGTGGGATGGTACTGTCTGTTTTGTCTACCATGAAGTGTTGCGACAGCATGGCTTCAAACTGTTTGTGTGGTGAACACGCCACGCACGCAATCCACATAAAGCCACTAGAACTTTGGAAACCGACCCCTCCGATTAGTCAAGGGCCACCCTCGCAAACACTTGGATGACCCTCAGCCACAATATTCAAAGGAACACCAGCCAGAGCCTTCAGGAATACACAAAAGGCACGTGGTAGATTGCACGGTAGACGGCACGAGATCCGGCTACGTAGCTGTCATGCAACAGTGTGGAGGACAGGCGCGAGAACAATCCTGCTTGCTTGTCAGTCCCCCATCCGCCTACCAGCTCCCGATGGACCCGTCCTGGAATCTTCCCGAGGACAAGCCATGGCCTTCATAGTCAAAGGTTGTACATATGCTCGGAGCTCTCCCCGATGACGAGAGCCGATGAAGACAGCTGGCTTTGTCTCCATTCATATTGGACGCAAATCCGCCACAGAAAATGATGCCAGTCTTGTCTGGATTGCCATCCGTCTTGCGGTACGCAAGCCTCTTGCCCTCAACTTCGAGGTATCGATGAGTATCACCGGCGTGGGCCATTGAAACAATGCCCCGAGCACACCTGGCCTCAAAATTGAAGGCAATAGCAGTACTGCAGACTGCAGTGCGGAGCATCCGGATTTGGTGTCCACGGTTAAAGCAAGAAGAACAGGCTAGCACTCTGCCTGCTTAGAGTGCTGAACTAGTTAAACTCGTCTCTCAGTTCTGAGGTAACGGGCCAATTTAAGCAAGCACGGAATGCCTCTGCTTGTTAAAATCAGAGCGGTAGGCCTTGCCACGATTAACAGAGGGAACTGCCCCGCATGCATAAGGCAGAAAACGTTGCTCGCTTACACCCGCGTAAAATAACTTATAATTAGTGGCTTGCTATGGTTAACTGACACCCGCGCCGTGGGTCGGACGCGACAAAATTTCGACGGACGATTGACATTTCACACCGCAGTAATGACCCCAAAGACTTCATCCCGTCCTACAGTAGTGCTGGCAGCCATGCCCTGAATGCCAAAAGCGGCGAACTTGCCGCGGTGACAAGTGGCAAGGAACTGGGTGATCACGTAATGACACCCGCCTCTCTGCTGGCTTACGTCATATTTCACACTTGGCCAGGGTGGAAATACTTAGCGACTTCCGTCTCCCTCGCGTCTTTGACGGAATTGCATCGGAAAAGCGTGCTCGCGACTTAAACGACATCGCGAAAAAGACCAACAAATCTGTGACTGGACAGGGTTTTTACAACACAGAAAGCTTTTGCAAGCGCTCTGGTGACTTAGCACGGGTGTGAAACTTTCCACATAAAATTCGCATCTCATATACCCTTTTTCTTCTCTAAGGCAGGGTTTTTGTTATTGCAGCCATGGCTCACGATGATGAGCACAAAGTTGTGGAGGTTACCTCGCAGCAGCTGCATGCCCACGAGAACCGAATTGTGGAAATCAAGCCTTCGGAAGAGCGAGCTTTGCAAACCACTGATTGGAAATTTGGCAGCGCGGAAGCTCGGCAAAAGCTTTTGGAAATAACGGAGAGGACGGAGAAATATGTGACCATGTGTGACGAAGGTATGCACTTAATACCCAGGCGCATCCCGTCTTGCTAGAGATATGCGTTTGCACAGTTGTTGTATCTTGTTTCCGGGCAGACAGCTTATGGGTGGACCCAGGCGGTCAATAGTTGTTAGCAGGTCTGAGGTAGACTTATTGCATGGCTGACCAATCCTGTGTTCTTCCTTATGTTGTGCACGCGTTCGACGCTGCGTGTCAACACAGTTGTGAACGGTCTGAGCTCGCGGCTGCACGATTTTCTATCCCAGCACAGTCACGAAGAAGCCGTGTTGCTGGACTCGGTGGAGGCGGTGTCGAAACTCGAGGCCGCGCTGCATGTCGCCGGCGTCGATCCTCAGATCACCGAGCTCCTGACGCAGCTCCGGGAACGAATCATGGGGGCCACCAACCGCATCCGCAGCTTCAAGTACCAGGAGCGTGCGCTGCAGCAAACCCCCGCGTACCCCGAGCGTGGCAACAGCTACTTGCCCGTGGGAGCCACCCCGTCGGAGTTCCCCATGGGCCGTGTCGCGCCGTCCCTCACGTGGGAGGACGCCAAAGTGTACGAGCTGTCGATGCTGGACAAGGTGCGGGAGCTGGTCTTGGCGTGCCAGGAACTAGGCCAGGAGAGCGAGACGGTCAAGTCCATCGATGCATGGATCCTGCGGCTGCGCGCGTGAGTTATCCAACGTGCCACTTGGCATGCGGCATGGGGAGCCGGGGCCACGCGAACAGGAACTTGATGATGGTCCCTGCTTTCTGGGTGGTTGGCTGCTCTAGAGGCCACCTTCACTGCTGCTGCCTCGGTCCGGCATGGCATGGCTCCAGGCAGGAGCGAGGGCTCGATTGGCGTTTGGCTTGTATGTGAGGGCCCCCGCTTGGACCAAAGTGGGGCCATGGTGATGACAGCCAGGATGACAGGGGCCTCGATGGAGACCCTTTGATGATTGGGGCCTGGGTTGATATTAGAATGGGCGCGCTGAGGTCCACGTGGGGCCGTGGTTCTTGTACTGGCTGCTGCCTCGGTCCACACCAAGGTCTGCAGCGGCAAAGAAACATTGATTTTTCCTTTGCATGCACAACGTGGTGCAGCAAAGCTTATTGGGCAATGATGCGCCAGGTGTACAAGGAAGAGAAAACCGCCTGAGATGGCAGTGATGACGTCGCTTGCATCGAGCCTGCTGTTGCCATGTCCCTCAGGCCAGGGAGCGTGGCTGGCTGGCCCATGCCGCAAGAGGACGCAAAGAAGAAGGGAAATGGACATACTCCCATGGATCCTGCGGCACTAGGGAGCATGAGACCACCGTCCTAAAAACTCGGATTCATGAAGCGATTCTCTCTTGTGACAGAGGTTCTCTATCTGATTTGCTTGTGGTTGTACGGGGCTGAACCTCATGGACAAGAAGCTTAAGGGGAGGTGGCACCCCAAAACCCTTAAAATTTGACATATGCTAATATCACTTGAAATTCATTTGCACAATGCTGAATTATGATTGAGGGCACTAAATAACATCTCTAGTGAGTTGTCCATGCACTTGTTGGGGGTACTACCCCCATATATACGCCAATAATGCGCTATAAATAGCAAAAGACGCTAATTAGGGCTGGGTATGCCCCAGCCAATGCACTTATTTGTTGGCTACCAAAAATCAAGGTCATATAGTTCCCTGAATTCGTAGCTTGCTGAGCTATTTACATCATGGAAATGGCGAAACCTTGAACAGTTATTAATTTTCCCGCAAAACAGGTCATTTTTTACCGGACATTGGGAATAAACATATCATAAACACTTCCGATAGGCCACAAAATCAACAAAAATTCCGGCTAACAGGGGGACAGCAGTGTTCCAAGTCCCAGGTCATTCCGACAAGTCTAGCTCAAGTTATTGCGTCAGACGTGTTTTCAGAAAAATGCCCGCTAAAACAAAAATGTCACTATATCAGCCCTTGTAAGCATCCTGCACAAGGCAGGCAGGGCAAAACCAATCCCCCTTGGCTCCTTAGTCAACGGGGGGTCAGCGCAGCACCCATGCAGTCCTCCCTTGCACCCAATGTGCTGCACAGCAGGAAAGGGACACCGTCAATTTCATCCGGGGACGCACATGCAAGGCAAGGAAATCATCAACATCATTCTCATCATCACTACTACCTTCCCCATCGTCCCCCTGCCCCTCCCTTTGCATCACGTCGTGGCAGCCACCCTTAAAACAGGTCATTCCGACAAGTCTAGCTCAAGTAATAAGGTTATGCGTGCTAAAACCTGAACATAAGCTTAAGGGGGGTTTCTTTGTATATGGCCACTTAGGCATGCTGTTTTCCATCCAAAAAGCCAGAAAGCATGCCCCACTCGATCACAAAACATAAGCAAACGGCTAGGCACCACATCTGCCCTCACCTGCCCTCGCATGGCCAACCTTGCCAGCGCAAGCATAGCAACACGATCGCTAGGTACACATGCCAAGAGAGCATACACTATACTCTACCCAAGGTTACCTTGTAAACTTCATGCCAAGAACTCAGCAAATCTATGATCAAAAGCACATATAATTAACTCTAGCACACTGATGACGACACATGCTCAAGGTTGGGGGTCACTGTGGCACGCACTGATGGGTTTCCTAGACGACCACTCACCACCTGACAAGGCGCTAAGGACCACTCAGAAAGCAAGTAACACAATCACACTTTACATGCCATCAACATGCATCAAATCCATGCTGAATATGTTATGAAGTACAAAGGGGTGGCCACACACCTCATACTCCTTCACCGTCCCTCGAGCATGGCCAGATATATAAGTGTGAATAGCAATAATGATGATGGCACTAACATGCAACCAGCATTTCTATGTTTCTCCCAGGTTAGAGTGTAAGGTTATGCCAACCAAGCTTACCAACACAGCAACAACTCCTTAACTGCCCTACCCGACATGGGCAACAAACTGGAACTATGGAGGGCAAGGAACCAAGGAGATCATGGCATACAAAGCTTGCATGCAGTCAACCATGTCAACCATGGTTGGCTCAGCACATTGCTGTCTTGTCACATCATCATAACAAGGAAAGCTCAAATAAACCAATGATGGCAGCTATCTACATGCAGTCACACAAATGCAATATCTCCAACATGATCGTCGATAAAAAAACTTCCTTCCCTGCACGATAAAATGCAAAGAAACCAGTGGCGGCCGTTCAGCTTCTGACCGCTGTGATGCCGCTGCGAGGAAAGGGTGCGTCACTATCACACAACAAGAAGCGTCCATACGCACAACATCCTTGCCAGAACACGTGCTATGAAATCCCTTACGCCTTCCCTAGGATCTATCGGCTGAGACTGAAGCGGATTTGATCAAGACATCAACGAAAACAAGCTAAAGCTGCCAGGTATTCGTCAACACGACGGCGAGCAACGGAGAGTTAACTGGCGGAAACTGACCAAAACGAACGCAAAAAACTTCGAACGATGAGCTCTTCGAAGAAAGAACTGATAGTAGATAACAGTCGCCACAAATATATACCTTGCCCTCGTAGATCCCTCGCCCAGGCGCGCAACAACGGCCGTTCTTCCATGGAAGGTTCCGACATGCACTGCGCAGGCCTGAAGAAATACTTACCGAGAATGGCCGAAAATGTAGCAAAAAGCACCCGTTCGGTTTAGAATTCGATGCTACCGATAGAATGCATCCTTCACGGTCAAAAAGACCCCCCAAACTGAGAATTTACTGCCGCAATCACGAATTCTATTTTATTCCGCGCGACCAAAAAATGCAGATTACCCCCCATGCCGATGGCAGTAAAAGAAAGCAGCGATATCGTAAACCAGCCACTTGCCGCCGCAACCCAACATCATTAAATCATCGTCTTCAACATCCAAGCATTTTTTTGGCATTTCTCTAGCCCTACATTGCTAGTTTCGCCTAAACGCAGTCGCCATGGCCACTTCCGCAAGTGGTGCGCGCACGGAGCACCCACTTTTCACGGTACGGCCGGTGCCGCGAATTTTTTCGCGCGGAAAATATTCGGCGCGCCACGTCCCCTTAAGGTCAAACTAGTTCTCAGTGAGTCGCTCGGCGATGGGACCCTCTTGGAGGCTTCGCATGAATTTTTGGGAGTAATAGCAGAGCTTTTTATCGCATTAGCATTCTGGAATACCCGCAGCTATGCTTGCAAGCAGGCTTTTTCCCCCCCTGGCTTTCAAGAGTGGTTGTATTTCGTGGGTGGGTAGGCGGCAGCGCAGACAGGCACCAGTGCAGATTGGCAATGTGGTTGGCCTCAATCTTCAGCGGCCCTTCTGCATTTCCTGTGTAGTTCTCAAGATATGTTAATAATATAAAATGTGTTCAACCTAAAGCATGGGCGGGCGCTGAAGCATGTGGTTCTATGCTGTGCGATGGATTCATAATCAAACTTCATGTACTGCCCTTACAGTCGCGCCAACTGATTCCTGGCCCCACTACATTTTTCCCGCTAAAAATCCGCGGACGGGGAAGTAAACGCCAAGCCAAAGAACCTAGGCTCCGCGCTGCCCGGTGCTAAGCCTGGTACCCCCGAAAAGTTCCAAGTCCAAGGCGCGTATTTTTCATAAAATACGCGTGTTTTATCCGTGGCATAAAGTACGTGGTTTAACGTACTTTATTCTTAAAGTACGCCGAATTTGCCAACCTGGTATATGGGTGACAAGAGGGAGCTCGCCGGTAGAGCCCAGCCCGAGTGCGGCGCTCTAGCTTGGTAGCGGACGCGGAGGATGTGATGGAGCATTAATTCTAGTGACGGTGCCGTCAAGCTGCTTGCTCAGCGCCTGCATGGTTCAGGGTCCACGCCTCGCAGCCGTAAAGGAGGATGCTGAGGATGTCCAAGGGCCTTGAACAGAATGCGCTAGTGCTGCTCACTCAGGTAGCGGCATATCCAGAACTTTCGATCGTGTAATTATTTTCTAATGAGATCAGCATAGTAGTACTCCGTTAGAGTATGAGGTTAGACGCCGCAAAGCCCGCACATTCAAAGAACAGCTCGTAGAGGACATGGGCGGCCTAGTAGGGTGATATTTGGAAAAAGATGATGGACAAGGCCAAGTGGGCCCAGCTAGGTCATAGAGGACAACAACCCCCTTGCAACTTAATTGGGGAAGGAGCGTGTTTACAAACGTGGACGGCATGCTAGACACGACCCATATAGTCGCGGGCACCATAGATCTATAGTAGGACTGTTTTGTAGATAGCTTGTAGATAGCTTGTAGATATAGCCTACGTCCGTCCTATAGTCAGCAAAATTGGTGCGAGAGGTCCCCAGTTCGATTCCGGTCGGATTCATTTGCAGATCGCGTTTTCCGCGTTTTCCGCGGCCTGGCACTGAACGCAAAGGTTTTCACCTTTGCGGAGTGTCTGATCAGAATAGCCTAGACCGGTAGGATTTCGTGCACCCACCCATTCATCCATCCATCCGCATTGGGGAGCCGCGGATCGGCATTAAACCTGATGCATGAGATGACGCTAGGCGAACGTGCTAGTCTACCGGTCTATCTAATTATCTAATGGGAGTGTCTACCATGGGACCCATTTTACCAATTGAGGATTTATGCTCCGCTTGCAAGTTGCAGTATGCTGCGGCTCAAAACCTACTGGCACTCGAAGGCCCTGGGCGAGCACCGCAAGCTAGCGAATGCTCTTCAAGGTCCTGGTTCTCCCGGTGCTCATGTATGGCGCCGAGGCATGGCGCTCACGGACACGCTGGCCGCCCGGCTGGATCGATGGCACATTTTACAATATGCTCCGACACTGAGGTCCTGAATGTTGGGTTTTCCACACATAGGTCTTTAGAGTCTCTGTATCAGGGTATATGCCTCGCATTTCGGACGAGATTAGGCAGCGTACATGATCTCAGCGTACATGATCTCCCAACGGAGGCATGTTATAATTTAATTTAATTTAATTTAATTTAATTAGGCAGCGTAGGATATCATTCGTAGCACTGGCTATGATCAGCTTACTTGCCCACGCTTCTTGTTATTGATGATATGATCACATGGGTCTTATTATTGCACCCACAGCACTTGCTGGATCGTACGTCTAGATGGCGTGTCTGATTGCCGCGCTGTGGCATGCCTCTGGCATGAAGGAAAAAGGGGGTCTCTGCCCTTTCTTCCTGTTGTGCACATCCAGGGATTAAGAGCACTTCGTTGCTCCGTGACTCCCCAACGGGAGCACGAGTTTTTAAATTAATTAACTAATTAATTCGTAGGACATCTTGCTCGTATGCCAGTCAGGTAGACACCGCCCTTGGTCTGGCCGGCCCCCCAGCGGCTTGGCCAGCCCGGGCGGCATATCCTGACCTGGCCTGGCCCCAAGGACATTCCCAGAAAGCTAGCTAGGTAAATTAATTAATTAACTGTGCTGCCGTTGGGGAGTCACGGAGCACCGAAGTGCTTTATTATAATCCCTGTGTGTGTGCACAACAGGAAGAAAGGGCAGAGACCCCCTTTCTCCTTAATTAATTAATTAATTAATTAAACTCGTGCTCCCGTTGGGTAGTCACGGAGCACCGAAGTGCTTTTAATCCCTGTGTGTGCACAACTTGAGAAAGGGCAGAGACCCCCAGTCTCCTTCATGCCAGAGGCATGCCACAACTGCATTCGGGCACGTTAGCTAAACGGACACGCTAACGATCAGGCAATCTGTGGGTGCAATAAGACCCATGTGAGCATGGCATAACAAGGAGCGTGGGCGAGTAAACTGATCATAGCCAAGACGTAGCATGGCAGTGTAAAACAAGGACTAAGCTAAGGCTACATGGCTGGTTGTGTACCGTGCGTTAGCGGTGCACGTGACTAGCTAGGTGTTGGCACGGCTAGTCTAGGCAAACGTTGCTATGATATGCTCACATGGGTCTTATTGCACCCACAGTTTGCCGGATCGTTAGCCTGTCCTTTTAGCTAGCCGCGCCCGATTGCAGCTGTGGCATGCCTTTGGCATGAAGGAGACTGGGGGTCTCTGCCCTTTCTCCTGTAGTGCACACACAGGGATTAAAAGCACTTCGGTGCTCCGTGACTCCCCAACGGGAGCACGAGTTAATTAATTAGGCAAACGTTCTAAGCATGGCTGCCATGGCGGCAGTGACTACCAATGGATACAAGCTAGGGCTATTAGCTAGTCTAGCCCGCGGGGGCCGTCCACATCTTGTGGTTGATCATCAGGTCCCCGCCCCTCCAGTACACCTTGGGCTTCTGGGGGCCCTGCTTGTGGCGGAGGTACTCCGGCCACAGGTCGCGTCGCTACTGCTGCTGAGCGGGGGTCAGGTCGTCGTCCAGCGTCCAGGTGAGGTCGTGCAACTGGCCGCTTGCGACGAGAGAGGAACCGCTGCTTGTCCTCACGGGAGGGGAAGGTGAGCAGATTCAACTGGTGGGGGAGCCTCCTTGTCCCGTGAGTGGGGAAGGCGCTGTGTCACCCACGCAGTTCTACCTCACCTACCAGGCCCATGAGGGTAAGGTCCTTGTTTCTCCTTCATGCCATGCAGAGGAGGCATGCCACAGCTGCAATCGGACCCGATAAACGATCCGGCAAGATCTGTGGGTGCAATAAGACCCATGTGAGCATATCATAACAAGGAGCGTGGGCAAGTAATCTGAGCATAGCCAGAACATAGCATGGCTGTTGTACAAGGACTAAGCTAACTAAGGCTATGGCTGGTGCCTGGTGGTGTACCGTGTGTTGGCGGTGCACGTGGCTAGGTATGGCACAGCTAGCTAGCTAGGCAAATATTCTAGGCATTTCACCTTTGCGGAGTGTCTGATCAGAATTCTAGGCATGGCTGCCATGGCGGCAGTGACTACCAATGGATACAAGCTAGGGCTATTACAAGCTAATAATTCTAGCCCGCAGGGGGCGTCCGGCCACATCTTATCAAGGAGACAACCAGCGCAGGCACATCTTATGGTTGATCATCAGGTCCCCGCCTCTCCAGTACACCTTGGGCTTCTGGGGGTCCTGCTTGTGGCGGAGGTATTCCCACAGATTCTCCCGATTTCTGGCCTGCGCTGCCGGTTGTCTCCTTGGCCGTAGTATTCCGGCCACAGGTCGCGTCGCTGCTGCTGCTGAGCGGGGGCCAGGTATAGTCGTCCACAGTACATGTGAGGTCGTGCAACCTCTTGCGACGAGAAAGGAACCGCTGCTTGTCCAGTCACGGGAGGCCGGGGATTAAGGTGAGCAGGAGTGGTGGGGGAGCCGCCTTGTCCCGTGGGTGGGGAAGGCGGTGGCACCCACGCAGTTCTACCTCACCTACCAGGCCCATGAGGGTAAGAAGCTGGTCCTTAAGCTCGTCGGCAAGGGTGGTTGACGTCTCATGCCTAGCTGGCTTCTGGGGGACTTTAGCGACGCAGCACCACCCGGCAGTCGCGGCGGGCGCGGTCGGTGGCCTCCCGTTGTTGTGCCTGGCGAAGGTCTTCAAGCTCCTGGAGTTTCGTTGCGATGGCGTCGGTAGTTGAGGCGGTCGCTGTCCGCAGCAGGTCCGCATAGGAGAGGGGCGGGAGGTCGCCAGCACCCTGCCGAGGTGGCTGCCGGGGATGCGATGGTGGCCGTCTGCGGTCTGCTCCGCGCTATCTTTGGGACCTGTGAGGTCATGCAGGGCCTCGGTGTGGGCGGTGATGGCTTCAAGCTTCTTCATGAGCACGCCGCACTTGCCCTCCACCTGGTTTAGGCGAGAGACAAGTGCAGCGTGCGTCTCAGGTGCCTGCGCCGCGGTGTGCAGCGCCGTGAACTGAGCTTGTGGACGACCTTGGTTTCCACATTGGAGACCCAGGCCTCCACCGTGTTGAGCGTCGTGTTCAGCGTGGTCAGCTTCTCGGCCAACGGCTGGCAGGTCACGTGCTCCTCCATCTAGCACTGCTCGGATGTCATCCTTGCAGAGGGAGGGAGCCGATGTGGCTGTCGGCTGCGCAGGCTGGGCTGGGGTGCGGATCTTGGCGACGATTTTTTCCATAGGTAGCTGGAAGAAGCTGCACAGGATAGCGAGGCGGTGGTTGAGCTCTGGCCTGGTGACGAATGCCTCCAGGCCCGGCGTCGGCGGGGATATGGGCCCTAAGGCCCCAAGGAGCTTACGTTCTTGTGCTAAGAAATGCATTATTTCGGCGCATTCTTCTCTTGTCAATTGCAGCCAGTTGCTATAAAAGAAAAGCGATCGTAATCTGGTAGGTACTTTCGCCATTTGTGTTCGTGGCAGGGTTTCTTGAGCTCGGGCAAGGCGCTGGGCGATGGGTTTGCTGGCGATGGGTTGGCGGGCCCAGACGGCTGGGCAAGGACTATGGCGAGTGGGTTGGGCTGGGAGCCGGAAAGCTAGCTCCTTTTCAAACCTCGCTTGGCTTTTGGAGTCGTCGAGCATAGCTGCTTGTCACGTGCGTAACTTTGTCGCTACTGCGTTTTAGCCGTAACCGATTATACTGGCGAGTGCGTCTTAAAAAGGCGCATTGAATGCAAGTGATCTGACCGAATTTGGGGCTCAGACGCAAAAGATCTGAGCTCCGCCATCAGTCATACCGCCGTCAGCCATTTTCGTCTAGCTAGGTAAACCTGCCATGAACTACACACAAATGTTGCTAGCTGGCCGACCCAGTGGTCCCAGCCCCTTTTGAACACCGCATTCGCTCCCTTTCTCTTGCTTGGACTGCCAATTAATTAATTAATAGACACGTGACTGCGTCACGTGAGCATAAGTCCTCAGTGGGAGGGGAACATGGGATGGAATGGATGGTATAAGCTATCTAGGTCCTATAGTTACAGGGGTGTGGGCACCGCGGCCCGAATCGCTATGAATGCCATACTTGGTCACACGCGGAGCCCCCACAGGCTTGGGGGTGGTCTCCTTCATCACTACTTGCCATCTATCCTTGCGCACCATCTGCCTCCATATTACAGACAAACCAGGAGGCTGCCCGGCCGGGGGTGAGCCCGTCACGTCTAGTGTAGCACATGTCCATGCCGAGTCTATCACGAAAAGTCCACGGGTGGCGGCCCTGCCGCGCGCGGCCGGGGGCACGCCAGGTGAGGACATATCGCCCAGGCTGGGCGGGCTTGGTGCCAGCTAGTCTATCTGATGTATCTACCTGATCTGTGCGGGCCAGGTGCCCGGCTAGGCCCAGGCGCCTGTGCCTAATAATGTGGGAAACATAGGGCAAATCAGCGTACAAATCCTCATTACTAATGTGCAAACCAAAGGGGATGTTAAGGGCCTTGCGCAGCATCTTGGTGACGGCGCCGTCGAGTCGTTGCTCCAGCTCCTGCATCAGTGTCCACGTCTCGGCGCCGTAGGTCAGGATCGTCAGAATGACGACCTTGAAGAGGTCACGCTTGACGATCCGGGGTAGGGCGGGGTTGCTCCACCAGCGGCGGTGGTCATGGAGGTGCGCCCACGCCATGCCGATCCGTGTCGTCATGTCGTCCTCGCAGTCGGGAAGCCAACTGCCGAGCAGCTTGAAGCGGCCTGAAGGAGGGTAGTTGACCTCGGCATCGTCTAAGAGGCGGAGTGTGGGTGGGGGCCCTGCCATGCCGAGGGCCAGGGCCTCCGTTTTGGGGCTGATTTCTAGACCAACCGCCCGAGCCTCGAGCGCCAGGCAGTCCAGCCAAAGTTGGGCAGACTCCGGCTTCTCGATGAGCGTGATGTCGTCGGCATAAATGAGGTCAGCTAGTAAATTCTGCTTGTTAGTCGGCCCCCCTTCCCCAAGCTCGTTCGTGATCGCTAGGCCAGGGGCACGGCCTGCAATGCTAGCAAAGCGAGCACGTGCCTGGCGCATAACATAATCCACTACAATAATAAACAGGTACGGCGACAGGACGCAACCCTGCCAGACGCCGGTCTGCAGTGGGCATGGCGGGGTAATGCCGTGTTGAGTGCGCACCGAAGTGGTGGACCCCTCATACAGCGTGCGGATGACGGTAATCAGGGGAGTGGGGACGCGAGCGCGAGCAAGTACAGCCCATAGAGCGTCCCAGAGGACAGAATCAAAAGCCTTGATGAAGTCGACGAAGATCAGGATGGCGGGAAACTCACCAGGTTGCAGGAGAGCGATTTCCTCGAAGAGGCGACGCGCGACGAAGATGGCCATGACGGTGTTGCGCCCAGGACGGAAGCCCATTTGACTTTCCCCAAGGTGACAGTCGAGAGCAGAACGAAGGCGGTTGAGGATCATGCGCATGAACAACTTAAGTGCGGCGCTCTGGATGCAGACTCCTCTGTAGTTGGCGGGGTCGTCAGGGGAACCTTTGTTTTTGTACAGCATAATACGGTAGCTGTGCTGCCACTCAGGAATCGGCGGCGCGTCGGCAAGCAGGATCCGGTTGCAGACGTCAAGCAGGAACCCCGTGAGCGCCGTCAGCTTAATCACCGGGGCTGGGAGCTGGTCAGGTCCAACGGCGGCATAAAGCGGAGTTGCTTGGCGGCGGTGCTCAGCTCGAGCTCGGTGAACGGCGGGAGCTCGTTGGGGTCGGCCAGGGGTTCCGTCAGGGCTGGGTACGTGTAGTCCTGCTCAGCGGCGGGCGGCGTGGGCGGCGCAGGGACGTCCGCCGGTGCTACTGCCAGGCGTGCGGCCGCCAGAGGGCCAAGCGGCGGAGGCGGCGGGGGGGCGCCGAGCAGCCGGGACTGGGAGGAATACCACTGGTCGAGCTGCTGCTGCGGTGAGCCAGAGAGCGTCCGCGGCGCCGGCTGCGCGCCGCCGGCGGGCCGTTGGGCGTGACGCAGGCGGGTCCAGGCGTACTTGCCGTGCTGGTCCTTGAGGTGGGCGAAGTACTCGCGGACATGAAGGTCCTCCTGCTCCTTGGTCGCCTGCCGGATGGCCGAGTGGTAATCGGCTTTGAGGCGGGCGTAGCGGGCGGGGTCGCTGTTGTCGCGCAGGGCTTGCCGGGCCTGGATGACGGCGGGGAGCCGGTGCAGGCTGGTGAAGCGGGGCGGGCGGCGGGGGGGCAGTAGGGCCCCGGCCGCGGGCAGCTTGTCAGCGAGGTGCCGAAGGGCCGATGCCGGGCCGGCAGCGAACAGCTGGGCGTGGCTGGCCGGGATGTCCAGCGCGTCGACGAACGCCTCTGCGGCGCGCTTGTGGGCGCGTTTTTCAGGGAAGTCCTCCAGAGCGTCGTCAGATTTCTCGAGCAACTGAAGTGTGCGCAAATCAGGTGGTGCCACGTGCTTACGAAAGGGCGAGGGGAATCGCAGGCGGATGCGGGCGGTGACGATGCGATGATCGGAGCGCACCAGGGGGATCACATGCGAGCGAGCAGCTAGTACAGATCCTTGATGACGCTTGCGCATTACAACATAGTCAATGCAGCGTTCAGTGCCAGTTGGCGAGGTGTGTGTGACCAAAGCATCTGGACTATGTGGAAAGCGGTGTTGGCAGTGACCAAATCGCATGTCGTAAGCAAATCAGCAAAAAGTTCAGTGTTGGCATTGGAGACCGTACCGTTGGGGGCGTGCTGACATCCGCCAGTACCCGGTGGTAGCGTGGCGTTGGCGTCCAGCAGCAGAGCGAGGTAGTTGCGACCAGGGATGCCGTTCGCCAGGTTCTCCAGCGCTGCAAAGAAGTCCTTGCGGTCTTGTTCTGGGTGGCCGGAGTGGGGTGCGTAACCAACGCCCACCGTCAGGGCGTAGGTCGAGTGGCCCTCCATCGAATGAAAAGTGGCCACGAGGAGCCGAGCGTTGACCAGCTGGGGTTCGCCCATGTGGCGTACGGCGAGCGGGGAGCAGAGGAGACCGACGCCCCCGTTCCCGGTGCCGTCGCCGCCTCCGTAGTAGAACCGCCAGCCGTCGATGTCGTCAGCAACAAGGGCAGTTGATCCGCGGGCCGATGCAGTGCGCCTGTGTTCTTGGATTCCCAGGATGGCGATATTATTGTCGATGCAGAAACCAATAAGATTGGAGACTCGATGGCACTGACAGTCGTCACTGCGCAGGCAGTGACAGCGGTCAGCGTCGGGCTGGAGCGTGCGGGCGTTGAAGGTGGCGATGACCAAGGGCGCGCGTTGACCGAAAAGGGGGGTGCAGGCGGGGGTGGGGGCGGAGATGGAGCAGGGTGGTGATGGGGGTGGGGGTGGAGGTGGTGGGGTAGGGGGGGCGGGTTGGGGACTTATGCTTTCAATCACCGTTTCGATTCTTCCTGCCAACGCGTCGAGGCGACGCCGACGGTTGGCTCGGGTGGCCAGGTAGAATGAGTCTGCGTCTGCACGCATAAGAAATGCGTGCAGTCTGAGGAGGTTTCGGAGGCGGCCGCGCGAGGCGGGGCGAACCTGGCTCACTGCCGACCCGTTGCTCTCTCTCCGACAGCCCGAGGGCTGCGAAGGCAAAGGGGCGGGAAGGGGAGTTAGGCAGATCCCACTGCTAAGCCGCGGAGCCGCGGGGCCGCGAGCGTCGTCATTGATAGGAGAGAAGGGTTCGCAGCGCGGGCTCCGGCTCAGGTGCAAAGCGAACGAATTTATTAGGGGGACGGCCAAGCCTGGCAGCCATACCTGAGCTGAAGTTGCCCCGGCGGATCCCCACACGTGCTGGGGAGCAGGTGACCGTCGATGCCGGTGGCGATGGCGGTGACGGCGGGGGCCGAGCAGGGGGCTGGGGCGCTGGCACGGCGGTATCCATGGGGGTCGCCGTCATTGGAGGAAGGTCCTGGCCGTTAATGCGGACGATGAAGACGCCATTAAAGAGGCGGGCATAGATGCTGCACCGTAGTTGCGGGTTGGCCTGCTTGGCTGCCCGAGCCTCGTGGACCTCCGGCCGGTTCAAAGCGGCAGCCCGGGCCTCAAGCTGCTCCGGGGTATAGTAATCGTCGATGCTCAGTTGGGTATCGTGGAGGTTCCGGCGGGCCTTCTGCACCTGCAGTTTGTCCTCCTTGCGGTGGAATTCCACCAAGACAGGGGCGGTGGGGCCGCCGAGCCGTCGTGCCGTTTTGATGACGACGCTTTGGGCCACGCCGAGCTTCCCCAGGAAGGGGTCGCCCCGGAGGTAGGTGCCCAGGCGTGCATCGTTGACGTTCGAGGGGACGCCACGTACCACAATACTGCATGAGCGAATGGGTTCGTGCATAGCATCCCTTGTGCTGGCCTTGACGGCTGTTTTGATTTCGTTGATGAGCTCCGTAGGGTTCTGAAGCGTGGCGGCATAGGTGGTCTTGGCAGGAGTTATGGAGGCGGCAAGTTGTTGCTGGAGCTGGTGGAGGAGCTGCTGCTGCTGCTGCAGCCCTGCTGCAATGTGGGTGATGGCGGAGTGGATGGAGGTGTCGGCGTGTGAGGAATGGGCGTGGTGGGTGGCGAGGTGGTTGTGGACAGGGTTGAGGGCAGCGTTGAGGAGGGGAGGGAGGCGATCGAAGCAGGTATTGGCGACTTGCTTGGCGGTGATGTTGATGGCGGCCGCAACAGTGGGGTCGGCTCCCAGGTCCAGAGAGGCCATGACAAAGCTCTCAAGGGCGCTGTCGGAAAGACGGGAGCACGTCCACCAGACTGCGAGGCAGAGGTCAGTGTCGTCGGGGTCGTCGTGGAGAAAGTCCGACAGGTGGGTAACCTGTTGGTTGCAGTCCCGGATCTCGCACTTTTTCTCGGCAGCCAGGTGCAGGATGGTGAGGGCGGCAGCTCGGGACAGGCGCATGATGGCGTTAAGGCCTGGCCATTTGCCAGGTAAAAATGCGGCAGCTTCCTCGGCAGAAAAGGCCTCCTCGCGGGTATCCATGGCAGGGTCGCTGTTCGGCGGAGCGGTGGAGTGGAGCGGCTGGATGTTGACAGTGGCGTCCGGCATAGCGTGCAAGGGTGTTTCCAATGACGCCATGGCTTCATCAGCGAGTTGGTGCAGGGCCGCGGACGCTTGTGATTGCTGGGATGAGTCGTATTCCGCCATATCGAGCTGAAAAAACAGCGATATTTGCTGGGCAGGGCGGTGCCGGTATCTTCGGAAATATTGAGCGATAGCTGTAGAAAATTATATCAGCGTGTTCGTCTTCAAAAGACGAGTCTAATGCAACCAACCCGATGAAATTTCATGGCCGGAGTCAAAAGTTATGAGCTTTCTCGTATATTGCAACAGCGATATTTGCTGGGCAGGGCGGTGGCGGTATCTTCGGGAATATTGAGCGATAGCTGTAGAAAATTATATCAGCGTGTTCGTCTTCAAAAGACGAGTCTAATGCAACCAACCCGATGAAATTTCAAGGTCGGAGTCAAAAGTTATGAGCTTTCTCGTATATTGCAACAGCGATATGTGCTGGGCAGGGCGGTGCCGGTATCTTCGGAAATATTGAGCGATAGCTGTAGAAAATTATATCTGGACTGCCAAGCAGAACAAGAAGAGGTGGCAGACGAGTGTCCAGGCTCACACGCCACCCCTGTGGGCAAGCCACCCCCCCCAAGAGGAAGGGGCGCTTTGCTGAGTAGAGTAGTTAGCCTGGGTTTTTCTAGATTAGGTTAGCTAAGAGTTAGCTTAGTTCGGTTTTGCGGCTTCGCCCACCTCCATCCACCCAACAAGGAATATGTGCTACATGATCTCCCAACGGAGTCATGTATTAATTTAATTTAATTTAATTTAATTTAATTTTGCAGTATGCAGAACTTGGTCGCTGACTGGCCGATAGCCAGGAATACCGAGTACCCATATGCTGCTAAAGAAAGGGCGCGCTGCGCACGCAACCCATCAAATATAAGGCTTGATCAAATAATCTCTGCTAGCAATCAGGGCTATCATCCATCATCCCAAAGGCCTTGCTCTGGCCGGCTCTCTGCATTGACAACCCGTGCGGTCATGTTGTCGAGCGTTTCCTGCAGGATGGCCCACCAAAGAATGGGGCAGGAGCAGGAAAGGGGTGCGGGTGTGCAGAGTGTGAGGGATCGGGAACGGAGTGGCAAGAGAAAACATCCCATGGTAGCTTCAACATCACATAGACCCGAATAGTTGTCTCACTGCACATAGGCTACCTTCTTCTTCAAGGTAAGAATGTTTTCAATCTGAGAGTCAAAAGCAAGAGATGAATCAGACACAGTTAACTGAGACAATAATGTACCGCCGGCCGTTAAACCTGGAATCGAACAGCCGGCAGACATGAAGTAGGACACAACGGTGTTGCATCCCAAGGCAACAATGCTGTAGCATGATAAAGTGATCAACGTGTGACAGTCCGCCGCTGGAAGCGGACAAAACGGACAAGTATTTTTAGAGTTAGCTTGTGCCGATCGGAGGGGACCGGCCCGGTCACCGTCCGTCAGGTGTGTTAGAAGTATAGTCGTGGCACACTATTTTGTACACTTCTGAGCCGACCAAGAGTCGTCAGATAGTTTGTGTGTGTGTGTGCCAAACAACCCTAAGTGTGTGATCTATGTTTGTTTAGGGCCGGTTGGCTCGGTGTCTGTTCGTGTGGTCAAGAGACAAGTTGTAGCGCGTGGCGCCGAACGCGTGCGTCGCCGCCACCGCGCAGTTGTCAAAGCATATGGATGGGGAAGGTGGCCCAACCTTCCCACGCGTTCATGCTTCCTGAGCCTGCGTCATCCATTTTAGTTCTTCCCCCCCTTGTCCCGATTATAGTTGGCCCCGGATTCACCGTTTATTATTAATGAAATAAAGACGTTGGCACGAGCCATTGCCAAGTTGCAACCCATTGTCCAATGTTACGTCCAGACGTGTGATCAGACCCGGGCCGGGTCCTGATCAAGGTATCAGGAAAGAATCTCTAACCCGTTGGACAATGGGTTGCAACTTGGCAATGGCTCGTGCCAACGTCTTTATTTCATTAATAATAAACGGTGAATCCGGGGCCAACTATAATCGGGACAAGGGGGGGAAGAACTAAAATGGATGACGCAGGCTCATGAAGCATGAACGCGTGGGAAGGTTGGGCCACCTTCCCCATCCATATACTTTGACAACCGCGCGGTGGCGGCGACGCACGCGTTCGGCGCCACGCGCTACAACTTGTCTCTTGACCACACGAACAGACACCGGGCCAACCGGCCCTGAACAAACATAGATCACACACTTAGGGTCGTTTGGCACACACACACAAACTATCTGACGACTCTTGGTCGGCTCAGAAGTGTACAAAATAGTGTGCCACGACTATACTTCTAACACACTAGACGGACGGTGACCGGGCCGGTCCCCTCCGATCGGCACAAGCTAACACTAAAAATACTTGTCCGTTTTGTCCGCTTCCAGCGGCGGACTGTCACACGTTGATCACTTTATCATGCTACAGTATTGTTGCCTTGGGATGCAACAAACAGGTACTAATGCGACGTGATGGTATAGTGCACACGATGATGCCGCAGGGTTCTACACTGGCCTACAGCCTGGGTGACCCTTGGATTTGGGGATCATATTACCAAAAAAGACCTGCGTAATCCCCAATGTTACCTAGGACAGGCACTACTATCCCTTATCGCAACGCAAACATGGGATACTTCCATCTGCGATCCGTCCATGTGCCACGCTGCCACCCCACGGCAGAATACCAAAACCTGCCCAGGAGCCAGTTTTCCATTGAAGCAAACAAAGAGTTATATTGGTACTCAAGACATGAGCACCTTACCGGAGACTCTTGGTCTTGACTCCTGGCACGCGCAATTTAAACGGCCACATGACAGAGCAGAGATGGCTGGCGCAACAAGGCGAGTAACCGCCACAAAGCCCGCTTCCAATGGCGCGAATACGCAAAGTGGTCATCAAGAAGGGACTCCCGAAAGCACCCTTATCTTCCCCCCCACCTGGCTACCCCAACCCCCAAGCACACAATGCCCAACAGCCCAGGAGATCGCATCCCAGCCTTTCTCCCAGGGCATGGCGTCCGAGACTTTCACCCAAGGGCATCCACATGGCCTCCTCTCCCCCCACCTTCAGCATATCGGAGAACTCCTGCGCCATCTCCTCCATTTTGCTGCGCAGCTCCCCCACCTGCAGAACCCGTGGGCACATGGCGCCGCATGAGTGAAGCACGTTCAGGAGTGTGGGTATGTGGGATACGTGTGGGTGGAGCTCATGTAGTGGAAAGCACATAGTAGTATATCAAGGATATCAAGTAGTACATCAAGTTTATCAAGTATATCAAGTAGTACATCAAGGCACATAGTAGCATATCAAGGAGACATCAAGTACATCAAGTATATCAAGTAGTACATCAAGTACATCAAGTACATCAAGTACATCAAGTATATCAAGTAGTACATCAAGGCACATAGAAGTATATCAAGGAGACATCGTACATCAAGGCGACTACATACATGCTTGTGGCACGAATCGTCGCCATGTACAGCCAGCGCTGGTTGTCAGGTCGATGTCGTGGTCACTGTACTATAGTGATGTGATGTGGCACGGATCCTCGCGATGTCAAGACAGCGCCAGCTGTCTCATGGATACGATGGTCACTAAACTATAGTGATGGCAAGCCTGTGCCAGCTGTCTCCTTGAACCCCATACACCCACGCACATGCGTATGGTTATGGAAATGCACATCGCACACATCTTTCAGAAGATATTACTCCCGTCCGCCCAGACCTGTACTGGCGCCAGTGCTTTTAGTAAGGGTTTTTGTCCGCGTCAGCCTGGCTGACTTGCCGCCGTTGGCGGCGCGTCAGACGGCTGACTTGCCGCCATTGGCGGCACGTCAGACGGCTGACTTGCCGCCGTTGGCGGCGCGTCAGCCTGGGGGCTCACCAGCATTGCCGGACTGAGCCGATGCTGCTGCTGCACTGCTGGCTGCATTGCTATCATTCCCCCTTTTCCTCTTGCTGCGGTTCAGCGCGTTGGCTGCCTGGCCTACGCCAACAATGGCACGCGGACCAGGCGCAGGCGCTTTGGCAATGTCGGCGGCCTGTTTCGGCATGAAAAAAGCTGCGATCCCCCCAGATTTAATTTTCCCCAGTATTCCTTCCGGCGCCATCCCTTCACCCAAAAACTTCCAACCCCCAGGTCGCTAACTTTGCTGGTTGACTATCGGACTAAACCATTAATTAACGTTGTTAAATGTTGATACAATATTACTGGCCCGGCCCGAAATTTCCCTACGCATCTAGTAATGGACAGAATTCTTTCTTATGCAAACAAGATCTACAGCGTTAATAAACACAGCTGGAATTCGATTCAAAGCAATATGTAAATCAGGCAACCTCGCAACGCTTCATCAATCAGCTCATCAATCATATTCCTAAAACCTTTGCCATCATCGAGACATCGACCATTGCCAGTCGTCCTGGGTTACAACTTTAATTACATTCGTCTAGAACTCTCGTCACTCTCGCCGCCAAGCAGGCTAAGGGCCGGCGGGTCTGGCATGGGCATGATAACCGCCTAGAATCTTGAAGCATATCAACGAACAGACCTGAACTGGTGAACTTGAATTCGTAGATATCCAGTACGAAGTTGGCATTTCAGTAGACTTCAGTCAGTACATTAGTAGGTACCCACTATATATTGACCCTGCCTGACGCATAGACTCGGTGCTGCCTGAATTTACGCGTCAGACGACTGACGTGCAGACAAAATTTACGCGTCAGTCGACTGACGCAGAGCCAAAATTTACGCGTCAGCTGTCTGACGCGCGGACGAAAAAGTCTGACGCGTCAGACACTGACGCGTCAGCGGCTGACGCACGCGTCCCGTTACTAAAAGCACTGACTGGCGCTCTACAGACCAGCACTCTTGTTGTCTACTAGACATGCCAACATCACTGCATGCCATTAAATATATTTATTAATTTTTAATTTTATTACTTTTATTTGTATATTTTTCTGTACACAAAATTAGTTTCTACACAGTGTCTAGCTCCCACCAACACCCTCTCCCTCCTAACGTTACAAAACGTTACTACCAGCACACTTTCAGCCTCTCCAAATGATCACCCCCTCCACATGGTCGAGCTCTCATCAACTGGCTAACTCCCACGAAAGGGACTACGCTTCAGCTTCAGCTTGTGCTTGTACTTGTGCATGTGCTTGTGCTTGTACTTCTGCTGGTTGAATGACAGGGATGGCCTTGCCAAGCGCTAGAACCGCCGGCAGGAGACCGCATCCCCCTCTTCCCTCAAAAGACCGCCGCCTTGGAGGGCTGCCTGTCTCATGCGGCCAGCCTTGAATGCCCTAGTATAGTACAATAGAATAACTGGCCTAGATCAAAATGGCCCAGCACTTCAGTATAACGTGGCCTAGTATAGCTTGCCCTCAAATAACATGGCCTAGCACTTCAGTATAACGTGGCCAAGTATAGCTTGCCCTCAAATAACGTGGTTCACATGCAGCGACAGTCTACATGGCCCCTTGGGTGGCCAACAATGAGCTACGAGTTAATAAGGAAACTACCAATATACTAGCATCGTATACCCGACAGTAGACACCCACTTGGTATGTTGCACCCCCACTTGGTCGGCAAGAGGTATACTGGTAGTAGAGGTGTATAGGTAGTAGAGGTGTACTGGTTCTACAGGTGTAATGGTACTAGAGGTGTATTGGTAGAAGAGGTGTACTGGTACTAGAGGTGTACTAGTTGTAGAGGTGTACTGGTACTAGAGGTGTACGAACCAATAACCTACCGTGCGCTCGTGCGCCACGTTCATGTTGTCCTTCTCCATCAACAGCTCGTCGATGGTCAACTGCTTCAGATCTGCAGCGGGACCACACGACGTGCAAACACGCCAGGGGGGGGGGGGATGATCAATTCAACATTTCATCAACATTTCATCAACATTTCATCAACATTTCATTAACATTTAATCAACATTTCATCAACATTTCATCATCATTTCATCAACGTTTCATCAACATTTCATCAACATTTCATCAACATTTCATCAACATTTCATCAACATTTCATCAACATTTCATCAACATTTCATCGACATTTCATCGACATTTCATCAACATTTCATCAACATTTCAACAAGCATTTGATACGCAGAGTTCCCATCCAGTTGGCTGCTTCCCGTCTGAGAAAGAGCCACAGGGCATGGAGGGGTCATTGAGGCGACACTTAGGGGGCCACAGGGCCGAGGGGATAAGATCATTAAACCCATTCAAATGCGGTGCCCCTAGAGCAACTTCAAGTCTGCATCAGGGCCATGGGAAGCATACACATATGGGGACAGGGGGGGGAGGCCACCATTCATAAACCCTACGACACAGTGTTCCTATGACACACAGTAGTCATCCACAGCAGGTCTGCGTTCAGGCCATGGAAGCGTGCAAACATGGGCAGGTAATTGAAGCTACGATTCAGCAAAGCAACCACTACTCAGGTGGCTGGGTCTAATTTTATATGCTAATGGTTTCTCTACTGGGTGCATGATTTAGGAACTCTGCACTTCTGAATCGTCGATTGACAGCTGCCTTTCACACGTTAAAACAGTTACTACACAGAGCACCGCTTCTTACCCTTAGTGCCTCCTCTGCTTCTACCATTGTACGTATGCCTCTTGCCCCCGCTGCTCCTTCAATGCCGCATTCTTCTCCTCCAGATCCTAACGCACATGCCATGCTGTGCTTTCCAGAGAGACTTCTTCTTACCCAGCTGCTCCTTCAACACTGCATTCTTCTCTTCGAGCTCATCGATGCGCCGGATGAGTTGCTCCTGCATCGACTTAT
Source organism: Mesostigma viride (assembly GCA_009746045.1). Taxonomy (NCBI): domain Eukaryota; kingdom Viridiplantae; phylum Streptophyta; class Mesostigmatophyceae; order Mesostigmatales; family Mesostigmataceae; genus Mesostigma; species Mesostigma viride. The sequence goes on from RPFO01000078.1 coordinate 841,061, forward strand.
ACTGGCGGCTCATGTCCGTGCTGGCATACGGCAAAACACACACACACACGCACGCATGGGTGAGGTGATGCACCCACTGCTGGCGGCTCATGTCCGTGCTGGCGCACGACAGCGGCCATGAACGATGGTGACTTAGTGGGTTGGTTCGTTGCTTGGTTGGCTGGGTGGCTGGCTGGGTGGCTGGCTGGGTGGCTGGGTGGCTGGGTGGCTGGCTGGCTGGCTGGGTGGCTGGGTGGCTGGGTGGCTGGCTGGCTGGGTGGCTGGCTGGGTGGCTGGGTGGCTGGCTGGCTGGGTGGCTGGCTGGGTGGCTGGCTGGGTGGCTGGGTGGGTGGGTGGCTGGTTGGTTGATTGGCTGGGTAGCTGGTTGGTTGGTTGGTTGGTTGGTTGGTTGGTTGGTTGGTTGGTTGGTTGGTTGGTTGGTTGGTTGGTTGGTTGGTTGGTTGGTTGGTTGGTTGGTTGGTTGGTTGGTTGGTTGGTTGGTTGGTTGGTTGGTTGGTTGGTTGGTTGGTTGGTTGGTTGGGGTGTCCAGGCGCGAAGGCCAAACAAGCATGGATATAAGGAATCCTGTTCGATTATTTTGCAAGACTGGTGGCGGGGATGGCAGCACAACCAGCATGAATCATCAACGTGTCGCCCGTGGCCCCGGTTCCATGCCATAACTAATCAGCATGATCCCATGACTCGTCAGCATGATCCCACAACCTGTCCCATTCTATTTTTAACTTGACCAAACCCCGCCTCCAACTTCTCATTGACCTATGATCACCTACAGTGAACCATAACCAGCCGTTCAGAAATAGGGTCAACCTCGACGTTTTCCTTACAGTACATCCATTCACGCAGGAAGTTAGGACTTCCTTAAGGGGACGTGGCGCGCCGAATATTTTCCGCGCCAAAAAAGTCGCGGTACCGTCCGTACGGTGTATAATGTGTGCCCGGACCGCTCAACCCTCGCGGAGGTGGCCATGGCGGCTTGCCTTCAGGCAATATTAATCGATATGGCATCTAAAAAGCTAGAAAAAATGCATGAATTTCGCAGAAGATTAGTTGATGACCTCATTTCATGGCGGAAAGCTTACGGTTTGCAATATCGCTAATTTCTCGAACGGCTACGGGCGCAGGGGTCCAGGATATAATTTCTCTTGCGGATCATGAAATTTAATGCAGGTTTACGGCAGCTATTGTGAGGCAACGTAGGCTCTAAAGAGCGATTATGTGGCTAACTTAATGGTGTTGTCGAGTTTGTGCCGAAGCTTCCCGGTTTCTTTTACATTTCCGGCATTCAAGGTAAGAACCTACGCAGGCCTGCGCATGTCGCCTTCGACGTATTCACGGAAGGCGCACCTTCCTTGTTCGCCTGATCAATGGATGATGTCTTTTATTGTTCGAGCTTGCGTGCCAGTTTATGCATGAAACATTTCCACGCAGGCAGGTGCATTAACGTCGGCCTTTCGCCCTTTTTTCGGGCAGTTTCCCTGCAGGAAGCGCTCCATTTCTTTCGGTTGCATCGTCAGATTCCTAGCAATTTCGTACAATTTCGTGTAGTTTGTGGCTGGCATGCTTAAGGCGCCGAGGTCAAGTTGTTGGTAATGTGTTGACATTTGTTTTCCATAATCCTTTGGACATGAGCTTGCTCAGACGCTTTGTTATGTGCCGGATCTGACACGCCTGTTTTAGTAACGACATCCGGCATGTGCCTAGAGGCTAACAAGCTGGCATCAGCTTCTTAGCAAATTGCCATATTGGAAAGGAAGGTGAGAGTGGTTCTTTTGCTGGCCATACTGCATGAGTGGCATTGCATTAGATAGGTGTTTCCATTGCTTTCCTTGAGCTATAACCATTAAGACTTCCCTGCTATGTGTGCAGCAAGGCAAGCTGGATAGGATGTGAATGCTTGGCAGACAGCATGTATGATTTGCTGCCAAGTTTGCAGGCTGCAGTCGCCTCTATTGCTTGGGCATTCTTTCTAAGGTTTTTACACGTATACTTGCTGAGTTCTTGGCATAAATTTACATGGTAACCTTGGGCTGAGCATAGTGTATGCTCTCTTGGTGCGTGTATGCCTAGCGATGGTGTTGCTATGCCCACGCTGGCAAGGCTGGCCATGCTGAGGGCAGGGGAGGGCAGATGAGGTGCCTAGCCTTTTCTTATATTGTGTGATCGAGTTGGGCATGTTTTTTGGCTTCTTGGATGGAAAACATCATGTCTAGGTGGCCTTATACACAGAAAAACCTCATTTAGCGTACGTTCAGGATTTAGCACGCAAAACCTCATAACTTGAGCTAGACTTGTCGGAATGACCTGGGACTTGGAACACAGATGTCCCCCTGTTAGACGGATTTTCGCAGCAGGAAAAAGTATTTTTTTGACGTGTTCATAAAAAGTTATTCCCCATGTCCGGTAAAAAAAGGGTCATTTTGCGGGGAAATTAATAACTGTTCGAGGTTTTGCCCTTTTCATGATGTAAATAGCTCAGCAAGCTACAAACTCAGGGAACTAAAAACGCTGCAGGCAGTTTTGTAAATAAATGTGTGCATTGGCTGGGGCATACCCAGCCCTAATTAGCGTCTTTTGCTATTTATAGCGCATTATTGGCGTATATATGAGGGTAGTACCCCCAACAAGTGCATGGACAACTCACTAGAGATGTTATTTAGTGCCCCCAATCATAACTTAGGGTTGTGCAAATGGATTTCAAGTGATATTACCATATGTCAATATTGAAGGGTTTTGGGGTGCCACCTCCCCTTAAGTTGGGTTCACGCCTTGGGTTGACTTGACCCGATTGATCCGGTGAAGCCAACTGAACGCGTGAATGACTGTAGGATGAATCTCAACCGGGACAAGCTACTACAGCTACCACCGTCGAAGCCGGCATGGTCCTTGGGGGAACATGATATAATAGGCCTTTCAGCACACAATGTCAGAATGAGCTAACAACCACAAGGACTTGAAAGCCTAGCATTTTGATTCCTGGTACATGAGCAAGCCATCCTGCACCGTCCACTCACGTGATGTGGATACCCCTACTCATAACCCTACTCACAATCGTGCAACAGGTCCTGTGTTTGGATCCAGTACGGTACCCAAATTTCACTCACGTGATGTCGAGCGTCCCTTCCTTCTGCTCATCCAGCAGCGAGTGCATTGCCCTCACTTTCTCACGCCACTCCTTCTCTTCCGTGCGAGCGCGCATCACCTCGTGCTGGCGGTCGGCTGCCGCCACCATGCGTTGGCATGCCGCCATGTATTGGCATTTATGCCGCCATGTGTTGGCATGCCACACGCCGGTCAACGTCATGCCAGCAAAACGGCCGAACGGGACACCGTGCCACGGAGAAGCGATGGCCAGCAAACCACCACGTGGTGACACATGGCGAAGTGGAAGAAATGAACGCAAGGCATGTCAGTCAATCCCACAAGAAAACGGTAACAGAAAACTTCACGTGAATAAGCCTCTATTTACCCCAACCGGGTTTGTTCCTTTCTCATGCTTGTGTGGGCCAGGCCTAAGCCCTTATGGTTTGTAGTTTGAACCAGCCCTTATGCGTTGTAGTTTGCACCAAGCGCGGTGGACAGAGGGCAGGATGGAGAGGCTCCCTTCCAAGAACTAAAAGGAAGGACGTTGGACGGCCAGTCATGTGACGAAAGGAATGCCAGAAGGATCCCGCGACAGCCATCCCCCCCACACCCTTGGCCCTTCCCTTCCTGCCCGTGTCATCCCAACCGAGACACTAGCATATGACTGGTCGAGTATCCTGGACCACATACACCCCGCCAGCCAACGACTAACGAGTCACCCACGAGACAGCACATGGACAGCCCAGGGTTGTGGGCCCCTGGCCCAGGGCTAGTTCTGGACAAGGAGCTGCAGTCGGGGCTGGCCAGTAGGGTCAGTCTGACGCCTGTCTGACGGATGTCTATCAGAGGTCTCCATCGCCAGAAGCGCCAGACGACTGCAGCAAGCACACAGCCGTACCCCAGATGTTTGAAAACAGGCAGGGAGCCTACACGTGTTTTCCGCGGGGACCCCGCATGCACGCATGCACATGTTTGTGTGGGTTGGCGACACAGGTTGCCACGCACGGGTGCTCGTAGCTGATATTAAAATGTGGCCATCCTAAGGGGTGGCAACGTGACACCAGGTTGCCACGCACGGGTCCTCGTAGCTGATATTAAAATGTGGCCATCCTAAGGGGTGGCAACGTGACACCAGGTTGCCACGCACGGGTCCTCGTAGCTGATATTAAAATGTGGCCATCCTAAGGGGTGGCAATGTGACACCAGGTTGCCACGCACGGGTGCTTGTAGCTGATATTAAAATGTGGCCATCCTAAGGGGTGGCGACGTGACACCAGGTTGCCACGCACGGGTGCTCGTAGCTGATATTAAAATGTGGCCATCCTAAGGGGTGGCAACGTGACACCGATGACATGACCCACGAGTCGTGCTTCATCCCCACCGATGACATGATCCACGGGGGTTGCTCCATCCCCACCGATCCGGCACCCTGATTTGCGACCATCCCGACCCAGCACCAGGGTATTTGCCTAGCCGGGGAGACCTGTCCCAGGGACGTGGCGTGCGCCATGGCTAGCATACAGGGCGTTGGGAATGCAGACCGGGCAGCGATCATGCCTGTATGGTACAATAACTGGTGCCATGCCTATAGTGACCGGCATGTGCCAACCATGGCCGCTGCGGTGCCCACAAAAAAAATAATGGGCGTCATGCATACACCAGTACAGTACCGAAAAATTCACACGGACCGGCGCACTGCCTTCTCTGGACGTACAGGCCGAAAGGGATACCTACAGGGGATGCCTACGAGCCCACAAGTCGAGAGGGCTCACAAGACGGCCGCTCTATGCTTCTAGAGTATGTATTGTTCTCAAAGAGTGCACCTGGCCCCGCGCGCACACCGACAAGCCCACAAGTCGAGAGGGCTCACAAGACGGCCGCTCTATGCTTCTAGAGTATGTATTGTTCTCAAAGAGTACACCTGGCCCCGCGCGCACACCGACAAGCCCACAAGTCGAGAGGGCTCACAAGACGGCCGCTCTATGCTTCTAGAGTATGTATTGTTCTCAAAGAGTGCACCTGGCCCCGCGCGCACACCGACAAGCCCACAAGTCGAGAGGGCTCACAAGACGGCCGCTCTATGCTTCTAGAGTATGTATTGTTCTCAAAGAGTACCCCTGGCCCCGCGCGCACACCGACAAGCCTACAAGTCTAGCCAGAAATATTCTCGACTACTTCGTGTTGCTTCACGCGCTCACCCAGCGGGCGGTGCGGAGAGAATATCTGAAAAATGAGAATATCTGAGAGAATATCTGCCTACAAATATATGCACTGGAGGAAGGGGGCTGAAGGCCCGCAAGCGGGCCTACAGGAAGGCTAGCGCGCTCAGTGCTCACCCAGCTGGCGTTGCAGCGCGAGAATCTCTGCCTCTGCGCGCTTGAGCATCTCGGGTGTGACAAAGTCGGCCGGGTTGTTGGTGGCTGGGGGGTGGCGGGATAGGCATGGGCAGACATTGACAAGCACGTGCACACACATACGTACACACGTGCGTGCACACACATACATACACACACACGTGCACACACATACATACACACACACGTGCACACACATACATACACAGCACATGCCACGACATGCACGCCCACACACACTCATGCACGCACATGCACGCAGACAGGGGTTTACGGCCTTGAGAAGTAGGTCACAGTGCGCACAATGTGCAGACTGGTGGAAGACTTGTTGGAAGACGTTATGGAAAGCAAGGGGTCACGCATGGGCACTTCAAATATTGAAGGGGTCACGCACGGACAAGCATGGGGCAAAGGTCCTGTAACCAGCTACCTCTTGATTACCCCCTTCTCTATCCCCCCCCCCCCCCAAATCCCACGCTGACGGGATCAACCGGGGTCAGGGGACGAACGGTGCAGCAGCTGGTCACGAAAGGAGACTACAGCATAAGGAATTCTAATCCTGCTTGGCTGGGCATGTCGAGGGGGTTAGAATAGGAAAATGTTGGTGTTCATGAATTGCTGCAGTGCGTTTGAGACGACCGCCAAACAACAAAACTGTGCACCCTGGTTCCATGCGTTGTTCAGTGCAGATCTGGGAGTAACTGTTTGCGTCTCCAACTGTTATGGATTTTGCTAAATGACCGTAAGTTACGGGAATACAGCAGCAGGACATATGGCATACATGGCATAGGGTAAATAGAACATGGCATCTGGCCACCGTACTGGTCGCGCCGTGATCGTTCGCAGTATGCAAACGTAACAGCTTGGTGAGCGCGGCAGGAGGGCAGATGTACTGGGAAACGTAATAATGGCTCTGACGATGAGGTTAATTGAGCGATATCAATTTGCGAGAGCCACATATGGTGTGCGCCGGGGAAATAGGATAAGGGAAAACATACCTGCCCCCTTTTTTTTGGCGGGGGCCTTCTTGGGAGATTTTGTTGCCATCTTTGCAATTCCTGGTCGAATACGTTGTTGGAGTCACGGACAATCCTATGCTTTTGGACTCACGGGCTGGATAGGTGGAACGTTGAATCGCTTAGGCTAGCAACATGCCGTCTATTCAAAGGACGTGTACCTGGAAGAGCCCACCTGTCCATTGCTAGCGCTAGCTGTCAAGCTTTGCATTCCAGAAGCCTTATAGGGTAGTATTAAAAATGCATCCATGCCTTCGTCGTCCTGCCTTCGCCGAACAGAGATTGCACTATCTGAACCAGACCGGGGGACTTCATTCGGTCATTGCGTTTTTATATCTTGGCCAATTCCATCCACAATGGCAAGACCAGTCGTATAAACTTAAGGATTACAAATGAATTACAGCAGTTCCTTGGTGCTATAGCTAATTTGCCATTAATTTACACCCAGGAATAGAACATTCTACGTGTCTAAAATCCATCCTGTTTAGGCCCGAAGTTGGTAGAATACGCACGTTCGACAAGCGTACGATACTAATAATAAGCTGATTAGTGTAACTTTAATTACTGTATCATGTTGGCGAATGGCGACCAGCCGTGAGCCGAGTACTCTATAACTATCTTACCTCGAGGCAGCGATGCAGGCACGCAGCCCGCCAGCCCCACGTTGCACAGATGACAGCACAAGATAACCAAATTATTCTTGCTTTTGCCTTTTGGTAAGTTCTAGTGTTTTCTCCTGGCAAATTCGCGCCAGAAACCGGGACTCCGGAAAACGGCAGTCTGCGATCTCGTTGTGGCACGGATGGCAGTCTCGCGAAGACGCGAGGGGGTGATGTGGGCACGCGTAAGGCCACGAAACGATCGAGCCTCATGCCCTAGCGCCGCGCCCAGCCACGCCAACTCATTTCTTGACAACCGAGCCCACCACTTGGCAGCATAATAGACCAATGGGAATTCATGCAAATCTGGTTGGATGCTACCAAGCCAAGTCCTGAAAGATTTCATCAAACCTAGATTATCGTTGTCACCCTGTTGTCACGGTAATATTTATCACAGGCGCCATAGTCACCTGACAGCGACCTCTCCTGCCACGGGCATTTGGTTTGCCTGCTGAGAAGCAAGCATCGTAAGGCGGCCAAGGCAAGAGTGCGGTACAGCTCGCACCCATGTCTCTCACGTTGGTGCCTTGCGCGCGCGTACCTGCTCGCCTTAACGGAGTGGTGCATGAAGCTTCCGGGCAGGGTCCTGCCGCCCAGTGCCGTCATGGAGGTCTTCGCCACTCGTTCGTTTCGCGGGTGAATCCCAAGAGGCATGCCGGCGCGGTGGTATGCCGCTCTGCTGATGTGGAGGCCGATACCCTATCAAGGCAGGCCAGTAACGACACCAATCAACGATGGCAGGCAACGTTCACGGCGGAGCGATCCCATTCGCAGCCTTTGAAGGAAAAGGAGAGATCATTGCGTACGTGGCTGGATTTACGTGGCCCATCCTGACTGCCGTCATCATGCTATCATCGCCCATGCAGTGCTATCTGTCAAGTTGACCCTCTGAGGCTTGGCATGATATCCCTGTGCACAAACTTGCGCTAATAGTTTCCGTGCTTTACGCCGCCGCCTTTAATCAGGCGTGGCATTTGCGCGCCATGTTATCGACAAACCTGTGTGGAAACACTAAGACGAATATCCACATACGACGTCAATTACTACTTCAACTGGTGCCCATGTTGATTTCGTCAGTGACTAAGCCGTTGCCTAGAATACTCGTTTGGCGATGTTATGCTGGCTTTACTAATCCCTGCCTTGCCATGAAAGCTGCTGTTTGTATAATGAATTCTCCGTATAGTGACTCCTCCGCCTCGGCTGCCATGGATAGCAACAATCGTCACTGTTGAAAACAAACTCCCTTCCATTTGGCACTGCTATTGAATGGAACCACAACTACACCACAGCCAGCAGCATTTCGTTTATTATTTGGGTTTGACTACGACACTATATACAACCGTTGCCTTTGTTCATACTTGCTTTACGGGTGATGCCCCTAAACATGTGTAGTTAGCATGTTAATTCTTAACCGTAACCATCACTCTTTCCCCCAGCTTACATGGTCCCCGCCCCGACCTGAGGATCCCTTCACAAAGACAGACGCTGGCTGACATGCTGCACGTGCATGTGAACAGATTTGTGATGGTGCTTCATTCATTAGATATTGTTTACGGACCAAACTAATAAAAACTACTTGCCACGCTGGCATGTGGCCTGCTTAGCTTAAGCCAAAGGGGGGATGGGGTTTTGCAGCATTTTTCGCGGACACGCATGCTGCTGTTCCTAGCAAGATGCGCACGTTTCAATGTTCCCCCATCCCCTCTTCATGCTTGTGAGTAGCTGTTGCACCGCTGGTGCCATATGGCACGCTGAGCCATCGTGCAAGGACGCCCACCGCTTATGTGGCCCCACCCACGTCCTTGCCATGGGGCTCTAGAGGAGTCCGTGCTTTGCAATGTGCCACGACAATGTGGCATGCGGAGCTGGTATCCATGCGGAGCCATGGATACTCCCCACCTCTTTCCCCCCCCCACCTCTCTGCCCCCCCCCCTCTCAACCCCCCCCCTCACACACCTCTCTACCTCCCCACTTCTCTACCTCCCCACTTCTCCACCGCCCCGCCTCCTATCCCCCACCAGAAGAGTTCCTGGCTGTGCTGACCCATCTCTCATCGTCCTGCCCACCTCCACCTTTTCACCCCCCAACTTCTGCCAGACTAGTACACAAGCGTTGCCCGTGAAGGGGGGGTCTCTGCCCCTTTTCTTCCTGCTGTGCATACTCAGGGATTAAAAGCACTCCGGTGCTCCGTGACTCCCCAGCGGGAGCACGTGTTTTGATTGATTAATTAATTGCCGGTGAGCCAGTACAGTACAGCGTGCTGCAGATGGCACACGCATCGCCCAGGCCGTGCGGACTCATCATCCTGCCCCCAGCAAGTGCTCTGCGGCCCCCCAGCTGGACTGCGTGACTGGTGAATTGATCACCCTGCCCCCACCCACCCCTTGTCCCCTCCTCTTCTCTCGGACCACTTGCCTGCCCCCACCCAGCTCCACTAGATGAGTACGCGGCGATTCCTGTGAGGCGATAATTTCGGTGCTTCAAATGCAAATCATTCAGCTACACTCCCTCCCCCCCCCACCCCCACCCCCTACCCACCCACCCACCCACCCACCCACCCCACCTGCCTACCCCCCCACCTGGCTGCCCCACAAGCTCACCCGGCCCCCTCTTCCAGATGAGCACATGACGCTGCCCGTGTACCTGGCTGTGCTGACCCATCTCTCAGCATCCTGCCCACCACCACCTTGTCACCCCACCCCCTCTTCCACCCTCTTCCAGACGAGTACATGACGATGCCCGTGAGCCAGTACAGTGTGCTGGACGCGCGAAAGATCGAGCGCATCGACGAGACGGCGTTCCGATGCTACGTCGGCGGCCTCGACTTCTTCGGCTTCAAGGTGGAGCCGGTGCTCACCGTGCAGGTCACGCCGGAGGCGGACGGGTGCACCATCCGGCTGCTGGACACGCGGGTGAGTTGTGGCAATGCGGCCAGGCGGGTGGGTGGTGGCGATGTGGACACGCGGGTAGGTGCTGGCGATGTGGTGTGGTGTAGAGTATGGTGGTGGGTGGGCCCTAGGCATGATGGGTTACGTCTCCTGTGTGCGCTTATGCAGCATCATGCTCATGTTCACGTTGGTGGGTGGATGTCATGGTATAGCATTAGCGGGGAAAATCCATTAGCACTGTTTTCAAACTGCTGCTGCTGCTACTGCTGCTGCTGCTGCTGCTGCTGCTGCTACTTACTACTACTACTACTACTACTACTACTACTACTACTACTACTACTACTACTACTACTACTACTACTACTACTACTACTACTACTACTACTACTACTACTACTACTACTACTACTACTACCACTACTACCACTACTACCACTACTACTACTACTACTACTACTACTACTACTACTACTACTACTACTACTACTACTACTACTACTGCTACCTCTCCTCCTACTACTACTACTACTGCTACTGCTACCACTACTACTACTACTACCGCTACTACTACTACTGTCGCTGCTGCTGCTGCTGCTGCTGCTGCTGCTGCTGCTGCTGCTGCTGCTGCTGCTGCTGCTGCTGCTGCTGCTGCTGCTGCTGCTGCTGCTGCTGCTGCTGCTGCTGCTGCTGCTGCTGCTGCTGCTGCTGCTGCTGCTGCTGCTGCTGCTGCTGCTGCTGCTGCTGCTGCTGCTGCTGCTGCTGCTGCTGCTGCTGCTGCTGCTGCTGCTGCTGCTGCTGCTGCTGCTGCTGCTGCTGCTGCTGCTGCTGCTGCTGCTGCTGCTGCTGCTGCTGCTGCTGCTGCTGCTGCTGCTGCTGCTGCTGCTGCTGCTACTACTACTACTACTACTACTACTGCTACTGCTACTGCTACTGCTACTGCTACTGCTACTGCTACTGCTACCGCTACTACTACTACTACTACTACTACTACTACTACTACTACTACTACTACTACTACTACTACTACTACTACTACTACTACTGCTACCACTACTACTACTACTACTACCGCTACTACCACTACTGTCGCTGCTGCTGCTGCTGCTGCTGCTGCTACTACTACTACTACTACTACTACTACTACTACTACTACTACTACTACTACTACTACTACTACTACTACCAATACTACTACTACTACTACTACTACTACTACTGCTGCTGCTGCTGCTGCTACTACTAGTACTACAAATAATCGTAGTAATATAATCATAATCCCTTTGGAAAGGGACTCTTGACATGCTGCACCTGCCATGAAGAGGAGGTCACGTGTTAACGATTTCAAGGCAGGTGGGTCATGATTGGCCAGTGCTCCCTGCTCGTTTTGTGTCGCTTTGGTGTCACAGAGGGGCGCTCGTATGACTGTGTGTGCTTTATAGCTTATGCTTATGATTGTGCTTATGATTGTGTGTGCTTTATTAGTAGGCGGTGGCTACGACGCGCCGTTCCTTTGAATTGTGTTCATGTAGTGTCTGCACACACTACTGCCATTTGTTGGTGTTTGTGCCCACAAGATACTGATATGTGTTCTCGTGTGCACTCTTTGTGGTTGTGTCCTGCTGCAAATGCGATCGACCTAATTCTGCCATGCGCGCGTCAACCGTGCAGCTGCAAGGCTCGGCGCTGATGGAAGCGCAGAACAACAACTTCAAAGGTGGGGATCCACCGAACAAACGTTTGCATTTTGTTGAAGACTCGGGGGAACAACTTGGGAGATGCGCCAGCATAAGTCATTCAGTGAATCAAGGGAATCTTAAGAAGTTTCGTAAGCATTCTTTCAAACTAGCAGTTAGAGATGCTCCCAGAAACCATATGATCATCTTCATACTTGGACGAGGAAACGTCATGAGTTGTGTAGCGGAAGGCCTGCAACCTAAGTCCCCGCCGCCGTCTGCACATTCGTTTCTTCGTTACACAAAGAAAGGAACAATGTTTAAGAAATAAGTATTTGTTACAGTGGTACTTATTTTTTACTTGTGTGACGATGAATCGGCGCATGGGCGCGCCAGGCATGCTTGGAGCTCACCCTTGCACTTCTTCCCGCTCGGTGCCAAGACATGCCCTGCTGGCACATGCTTCATGAACAAACGTGAGAGGAACCGTGGCGGAGGAATAATGCCTGATAGGACACGCACTCCCTGCTGGCCTACACACTGCTGGCACGGAGCCCATTACTGTTTCCCACTTGACTCTCGCTGTTGAGCCAGGGCACTATCGCATCACACGCTCAAATACACGGCCTTTACCGTGTCCAGTCACGATGATGCGCTAAGCCACAATGATTTACTACTAAGCCACGATGGTCTACTAAACCACTGCGACCCTTCTTTTTATATATATATGAACGGTACGGTGAACCCTTCTTGTATGTATGTATGGTCCACCAAACCACGATGATCTACGAAATGTTTGACCCACTTTCCCTTGGGCTCTGCCGCTCTGGCTGTCCGTTTGCATCATGCCCACCGTTTGCAGCCACGATGACCAACCGGGTGTCCTACCGGGATGTCACAGAGGGCGACGCGGAGGCCGGTGACAAGCTCATCTCCTCCACCACGCAGCTGAACGTGAGCGTGCAGCTGCCCCGCATGTTCCGGTTCATGGCGGGGCCCGGGTTGGACAAGGCAGGGAGCAGCGTGGTCTCTGGTGTGCTGGCGACAATGGTGCCCCAGTTTTGCCGGCAGGTGGGTGACGGATGGTAGAAGGTGGGTTGAAGGCATGGGTGGTCATCTTGTTCCCCCAGATCCTGCCGGCAGGTGGGTGATAAGGGATGCGACGAGCCATGCGGGTGGTAGAAGTTAAGTTGAGGGCATGACTGGTGCGTGTAAGGGGGGGGGTTGTGCACGGCTGGGTGGCAAATTGGTTGGAGAAGTTCAGTTGTCAGGGCATGGGTGGGTGGGGCATGGCTTGCTGACAAACGGGTTGCACAGCCATGGGTGGACACTGATTGGGTTTCTGCGGTGCATGCATGATATGAGACAGAGGATTTCCTCTAAGGCTTTTGTCAAATGTCTAAAATTGCGCATGATTGAGTGTGGAGGAAGGTTTCAGGCCCAGTGCCCTGATAGGTGGAGCACGATGTAGCCTCACTACGAGGCATCATCTGTTGTGTCTGTACTGTTTGTGACTGTTTGAAGGCGTCGTATACTGGTGTCGGTAGCCTCTCACAGTGGAATATAGTATGGAGCATATAAAAGTTCTACGGGGTCGCAAGTAAACCCTTGGAGCACATGATTCCTGATCTCATGCTCCCTAAGTTTTTTGCAAGGGTGAACAGCGACATTGTCAAAATTGCACCGTGTACGCACCTATGGGTTTGCAAGGCAACTTTTTGGATTCCGAATTTCTTGTATTCACTGCCTAGGCGCAATCATCTGCCTTGTCATCCCTGCCGCTGGCTTCACATGCTGCCACCTGTCCACAGCTGAGGGATGATTACTACAAGTGGGCAGACGGCGACAACTCGCGGAGCCCTGTCGCCATGGAGGAGGACGTGGACGATGATGTGGATTAAGCAAGGAAGACGCGGACACAAAATAAGACGATGGCTTGGCAACACAGACCCCTCGCGCAAGGCCACGCAGACAGGAGGATTATGTGCCCGAAACTAGAATCATTGGTCTGCAAACTAGAAATCAAGTTCACGGCTACACACATGGAGTGCCAACTTGCTGAGCTGTCCGCAATTGAGGCTGGGAGATGTAGTAGCAGTATGGCTGAGAGCAGTCTGAGAGTTGACTGCTGAGGCAAGTATTCTAAGGGAACGGGTCATGACTGGGCATGGAACACAATTTGAAGCTGTGGACTCCATGGGTACTCGTGCATTCGACCCTGCATGGGCAGCCCAGCAGGGTCCTCACCACGGAAAGGGATGTCACTCGCTAGCAGCCTCATGCAGCTAGCGGCATCGCAAATTCAGTGTACATAGGCTGGCCGGCCCTTTGTTGTGCAGGACGACAAATCAGTGCAAATCCTTACAAATGCCGCCGCTACCACCTTAGCTTTTGGCTGGCATGGCCATAGGCATGTCCAGGAATCGTTTTCTTGCTTTTTTCTTGCTTTAATGTGGGTCTTGATGGAGGGGGGTCAGGCCAGTGCCAGCATTATATGGCTTTCCGCAACCCAGAGAGGCTGGTCCTTCCACGCAATTGCGTGCAAGTGTGCTCAGGCATCCTGTCACGCCTGGCTGCGCACAGGAACAAACATTACGTTGCATGCAGTGGCGGTGGTTCATAAGCCTAGGATTGGGTTAATTTTTTGTAAATATGAGTCCAACTTCTTACTAAGTACGTATAATGTACCAAAGTAGAGGCCAAACATGCAGCGGTATTGGTCATGCAGTCCCAAGGTTGGGGAGCCGGCCGTGGAGCCCTTATACAGGATCAACGATCGATGGCCTACGTGTACCGGTGTAGGTGACCGATGCAGCTTTATTAGTTAATTGAACTCGTGCTTCCGTTGGGGAGTCACGTACGGAGCACCGAGGTGCTCTTAATATTAATAGCATTATAATATTCATCCAGTTGTCTGTGCGGGCATCAAAGCAAGTGCCAGTACGTCCATGAATTAACACGTCACAGCGTTACGTGACGCCGGTACGTGCATGCATGTTGCATGCATTAATTGGTTGGCTTGGATAGCCACGCGCGGCTCCCGCGGTCATATCACACGTCGCTGGTACTGTCTCTTTGATATCCCACGTCGTTTATTTCCTCTCAGACAACTACCCTACAGGTCTTACACGACGTTGGAACGCCATATATGCATCCAGGCATTAAACTCGTGCTCGATCCTGTTGGGGAGTCACGGAGCATAAACCCCGATGGATGGATGGATGGATGGATGGATGGATGGATGGATGGATGGATGGATGGATGGATGGATGGATGGATGGATGGATGGATGGATGGATGGATGGATGGATGGATGGATGGATGGGTGGGTGGGTGGGTGGGTGGGTGGGTGGGTGGGTGGGTGGGTGGGTGGGTGGGTGGGTGGGTGGGTGGGTGGGTGGGTGGGTGGGTGGGTGGGTGGGTGGGTGGGTGGGTGGGTGGGTGGGTGGGTGGGTGGGTGGGTGGGTGGGTGGGTGGGTGGGTGGGTGGGTGGGTGGGTGGGTGGGTGGGTGGGTGGGTGGGTGGGTGGTGGGTGGGTGGGTGGGTGGGTGGGTGGGTGGGTGGGTGGGTGGGTGGGGGTGGGTGGGTGGGTGGGTGGGTGGGTGGGTGGGTGGGTGGGTGGGTGGGTGGGTGGGTGGTGGGTGGGTGGGTGGGTGGGTGGGTGGGTGGGTGGGTGGGTGGGTGGGTGGGTGGGTGGGTGGGTGGGTGGGTGGGTGGGTGGGTGGGTGGGTGGGTGGGTGGGTGGGTGGGTGGGTGGGTGGGTGGGTGGGTGGGTGGGTGGGTGGGTGGGTGGGTGGGTGGGTGGGTGGGTGGGTGGGTGGGTGGGTGGGTGGTGGGTGGGTGGGTGGTGGGTGGGTGGGTGGGTGGGTGGGTGGGTGGGTGGGTGGGTGGGTGGGTGGGTGGGTGGGTGGGTGGGTGGGTGGGTGGGTGGGTGGGTGGGTGGGTGGGTGGGTGGGTGGGTGGGTGGGTGGGTGGGTGGGTGGGTGGGTGGATGGATGGATGGATGGATGGAATATGGATGGATGGATGGATGGATGGGGACACGCAATCCTACCGGTCTAATCTATCGACACATCAAGCCAACTCTATTCTGATTTGGCACGCCGCAAAGGTGCACATCAAGCCAACTCCATTATTCTAAGCTATCTACCCTTCCAGGAATAGTTGTCTAGATAACTGCATGCATCCAGTGGCGCTGGCCGGTACGCTATAGGAGTTGCCCGGCCGCTTCAACCATGCATGCATGGATCGGCATAGGAGGCTTTGAAAATGCTCGAGCATACGACTTTCCGACGGCATTGCCCCTTCAGCATTCAAAATTAATTGGTCAATGTTGATCGATGTGATCATGCACCTCATCGTGTTCGCTGTTTGCGCCATATCGAAAATGCACGTAGCTAACACACCACGTCTACAGGGGGAAAATTTTTTGATTTTATTAATACTAAGCTGGGTTGAATATACTCTACAAAAATTGTCGGAGATTGCCTTGAATGTAAAATATTTCCCTGAACCTGAGTGGCGCAAGGACTGGCAACCCTTCTGGATGACCACGGCAAGCTCATGCACGGATACATGCCACCATTAAAATATTTAGGTGCAGCAACCAAGCTATACAGGGCGTCTGATAGTAGCACATTCGAGCCGATAGCAGCAGCAAACCTATCAGCCAAGGTTGGGTCTTTGCACGGCCTCCTCATCTGCATCTCACCTTACAAAGGGAAACAATGACACTCCTCACGACTCGTTTCGTGGGCCAACCATGTTATCTTATAAACACGTCTGGTTGATATCGAAAATGTTTATAGCACCTTCTTGCGCTCGAAGAAGCGCTTGAGGTAGTACAGCTGCCACACGGCCAGGGAGATGCAGACGATGAGTGACAGCAGGCTGAGCCAGGCCACCTGGGAGTTGGTCCGCTCTGCAGGGAATGCAGCGAGGGAACACATAAAATAACGAAGTGAGTCATGGATTGTGAAGGTGTACGATCAGAAGGCTTCTTCCCTCACCGTCAAGCATTCATCACCACTACAGCTGGCACCCCTCACTGGTTCATACCCCATGCCAAACCAATCCCATGCCCTTCCATATCCATGCCACTCGTAAGGGCTCTCCTTTCGCCGCCCATATCACGCTGGCGGCATGTAACAAACCCCATGGGGTTGGTTAGGTGTGGCCTAACCAACCCCATCGTTTGCGACAGTGACTGTCCCAGCACAATCAGTGCAGTGCCCCTGCTCACCATTCATGTCGCCCTCCTAGTTGATGCTAACTTGTTTCGCCTCGCGATTTACGATGCTGCCACCCGTCTCCATTCTCATCGCACATGGCCCCCTACCTGGCCCCGTAGCCCCATTCGCCACCCCCATCCCCCAACAACCACGCAGCCCTGTTCAGTGATGCATGCAGCCCTCACGGCTAATGACATTCCCACCCTCAGTGCTAGTCACGGTAACACCGCTCCCAATTGGTGCTACTGACACCCCTCACCGGTCATGCCGCGCATCTCCTGCTGCCACCCCTCACCATCGCTAATTCTTCCACTCTACACTCCCTCTCCCCACCTCCTCACTGCTAGAAATGAAACCCCAACCCCAACCGTTCATGTCCCACATTCATTCCATGTGTAGCAAACTTGTTTAGCCTCATCATTCAAGATGCTTGCCAGCCCTCACCGTTCATGTCGCGCATCTCCTGCTCGCATCCCTCCCTGCTAGTCATGCCAGCATACCTCACGGCTGGTACCACTGCCAGCCCTCACCGTTCATGTCACGCATCTCCTGCTCACGCGCGCGCATGTACAGCATCTCCTCGTGGATGCCCTTCACCGTGTCCTCCAGCTGGCGCAGCTCCAGCTCCATGCCGGCCAGGTTCTCCTTCTTGGCAATCGCCGTCCAGTCCTGTTTAGGGCGTAAGGTTTAGGGTTTAGGGTTCAGAGGAGACAACCAGGCGACATGTGTTAAGAGGAAGGTTCTCCTTCTTGGCAATCGCCGTCCAGTCCTGGTGGAGCAGCGCGAGAGGGGGAAGAGGGCGACAAGGGGGGGATGGGGTTGAGATAACCGGGCGACACCTGTCACGGGCAAGATTCTCTTTCCTGGGAATCGCCGTCCAGTCCTGTAGACAAGCACTGGAGGGGAGGGGAGGCGTGGACAAGGGGCAAGACGGGGAGACCTCACATGCACAAGGGGAGGCCTACTCTTAGGTGATCGCCGTCCAGCCCTGGGGGACCCGGGGAAAAGTGAGGCAGGGTTGGATGGAGAAGTGCAGTCACATGGAGAAGACCTTTGACCCAATTCACAGGAAGAAGACAGGGGTGGATGCGTGAGGACGACGCAGGAAAACAAGGGAAGGGGCCCCGGAGAGGAAAACAGAGAGACGGGGGGGGGGGTGTAGAAGGAACAGGGAACGAGGGCGAAAGAACGCGAAACTAAGGGGAGGCAAGGCTCGACACTATGCAAGTGGGTCAGGGGAGAGGGCAGGACAAGTGGGGGACGGGGGTGCATTGAATTGAATGGTAACATAACTCCGTTGGGAGTAAATGTAGCACATATTCCTGAGAAGGGGCATATGGCTTTTAATACACTCTTGGCTACTTCCTGCAAGGGTAGGGTGTAAACTACACCTGCTCTGGGTGCACAAAGTGCACCTGCACACCGCTTTGTATTCCAGCACCTAGGGGCGCAGACATAGGGGGGGAGAGACATAGGGGGGGCATGAGCACAGTAATAACCGCCGCCCAGGAGCGCTCATGAAGAAATTAGCACATGAAGGGAGATAGGGGGTAGATGATCCGACGTGCACGATCGAAGCCATGATGAGAGGTGCGTGGCGGGAATGGATGGATGGAGGAACGGAGAAGGTGGACAGTTGTTTGTGAGTGAAGGGCTACACCAGTTGATATTATGATGGTCTAATATAACGTCGGCATGCCCCCCCCCCCCCCACAGTTCTCTCAAACACATAACGCACACTCCCACCCTCCTCTCCTTACGCACATTATGCGTCCCACCCATCACCCAAGCGCGCACGCAAGCACAAATAAATAGACAAAGAAAGACACAAACAAACATATACACGTACACACATAAACAAACACACACACATGAACAAACGCCCTCCCACCCACCCACCCACCCACCCACCCACCCACCCGCCCACCCGCCCGCCCGCCCGCCCGCCCGCCCGCCCGCCCGCCCGCCCGCCCGCCCGCCCGCCCGCCCGCCCGCCCGCCCGCCCGCCCGCCCGCCGCCCGCCCGCCCGCCCGCCCGCCCGCCCGCCCGCCCGCCCGCCCGCCCGCCCGCCCGCCCGCCCGCCCGCCGCCGCCCGCCCGCCCGCCCGCCCCCGCCCGCCCACCCACCCACCCACCCACCCACGCACGCACTCACCACACCACCTTACCCCATCCCACCCCACCCATCCCTCCCCTCACCAAACCCCCCTCTCACGCGCCTTTCCTGGTCCGTGCCCCCTCCCCTTACCCACCTTACCCCCTTAGCCCCTCAGCCCCTTAGCCCCTTACCCCCTTACCCCCTTACCACCCTAACTGTAGCACCCACCCCCCTCTCATCCACGCATGATCGCACCCACCGTAGCATAAACAAGTACTTGCATGCCATCACAAAGGCCAGTCACATTGTGCTTTGATTATACCATGTCTGATCCATCAGGCACAACATTCAATGCCTGCTCCATGAAGCACATGTCCAAACCATCAAGCGCAACATCCGAAATGTGTTTTCATCATGCCCCAGCCCTGCAGTATGTGAAGGCAACGCACCTTGGCATGAACCCCTGTCTTCCACTCCAGGTTGATGTGCACTTTCTGGCCGCGCTCAACCCCTGCACGCGTCGACAAGACAAAACGGCGGGGAGGCATTAGGACAAGGCATTGGGGTGGGGCAAGGGGATGAGGCAAGGGGATGGGGCAAGGGGGTGGGGCAAGGGGGTGGGGCAAGGGGATGGGACAAGGGGGTGGGGCAAGGGGGTGGGGCAAGGAGCGGTTAAAAAAGGCATGATGCTTGTGGGGATGGGACACAAGAGTGGGCAAGAACGATACAAGTACGAGGTGAGGGCATGGGCAAGTGCCCGCGGGGGTTTGCAACGAGAAACTGGCCACCACAAATGGCGATAGAATCCAGCGAGACTTGGGTAGAGCACGGCTAGGGAGGGGGATGTTTGACCGTGGGCCCTCCTGCAAGTATCTTGACCCCCCCTCCCTCCCCCCCCTAAACTGGACACCTCATTGGCACCCATTCCTCAATTGAATCATATGCACTCACCGGATTGCAGATTATTGGTGGTATCACAACTGCAACTGCAACTGCAACTGCAACTGCAACTGCAGCTGCAGCTGCAGTAGCCCCGCGCCACGACACACTTAGAGACTAGGGTAGCATTATGGCCCCGGGATGGCCTGCCCCTGTCCCTGTCAGGCATCCCCTTCCTGACAGGGGAATGAGGGGCGCCTCTGGCACAGGCTGGCATGCTAGCGCATGGTAAAGCGATCATGTTGAGTTGAGCTAGCATGAGGGAAACCAGCCCGGTTGTACCATGGTCCAATGGAGCACAGGTCTACCATGGTCACAGCCATGCCCTTATGTTTCAACACAGGGCATACATGCTGTCTGAGCACGAGATACACATACCCTGCGCTTCCTGTTGATCTAGTAGTACCAGCTGCTAAGCCACCATCTATGGATAACCTCTTATAGTTTGGCCCCAGAAGCACGCCTTGTTCTCGCCGCCCACCTTCTCACGTAGAAAACAGCACACTATAGACGAACCACAACCAGTCAACAGGATCGAGTGAGCCATGATAGCGCACCTGTCCGGCTCCAGAAGCAGGCCTTGTACTCGCCACTCTCCTTGGTGGTGAAGCCAAAGTGGCCATCCTCCACCCCCTCCTGCGCGTAGAGGACATCCCCGTTGGGGCTCTTGACCTGGTGGCCGCGAGGCGAGCGGCCACAGGGAATGCGTGCAGAACAAACAAATAGTAGTGCAATAGTAAAATTAATAAACACAAAAATAAAGAGGTCGAAGGGAAAGAAAAGAGCAAGTGGGCACAAGCAGACACGGCAGAAACTGCCACACGGAGGGGTTAACTATAGAGGTTACATATATATTACATATAGTAGAAAAAAGAACAGAGGAGCTTTTTTTTTTCCTGATTGTGAAGCACGCGGGGAAGAAAAGGGCACAAGGACAGACCAATCCAACGAGCACGCGGCAAAAGTAAACAAGAAGCCACCAGGCAAAAGTAAACTACCAAGCAAGGACAAGGAAAGAACCAACAAACAAGCACAAGGCGTAAAGAGGTACGTGCGGAGGAGTGGGGGAAAGGAGGAGAGGGGGGGAGAGAGCGCACGGGGAATAAGCACTGGCAAAGGTCAAGGTGTAACAGGCAGCGCGGGCTATGGGGCATGGGATATGGATGGGCCAGGGGGCATCGAGTGGCAAACATGGAGGCAAACAGGGATGTGCGCCAAGGGGGCGAGCGGGGGTGCATGGATAAAGATATACAGGATGGTGAGATGGATTGCATCATTGAGGATGATGAGATGCATGGCAGGTGTGAGACCGGCAACACAGGGGTAGCGCGAAACTGGAAGAAACCTGTGCGCATATACCACAGCCTGCGGACGCATGCGCGCGCATATGGATATGCACACACAGCGCAGTCAAGACACTACAAACGAAAGCAGAAATAGGCTAGAACGTTCAAACATGTGTATGTAAGCACACACGTCCACGTGCCTGCTAGGCGTGCGTGCACGCATGCGGTTGGACAAAGGAGGGGGCACCAGAAAGGAGAGCGGGGGCGGGGGAGCTCGAGGAGGAGCCAGACAGACAGAGAATATCAGCCGGATGGCAACAGCATGCGGCGGTACTACTGCACACAGGCAGCCGTGGCAGGGCATCCATAATAATGTAATGAACCACTGCCACTGCAGCCGTCCCACATAATGCAAAGCCATCGGTTGTTCTACGTGTAGAACGCAGCACACTTTTGTGAGCTTTGTGCAAATGCCACGTGGACACGCGATATCCCCCTGGATGGGATGCGTTCAAAGCAGATTGCTGAGGGAAAGGAGCAGAAAAGTGGCGGTGTGTCGGTTCTGCACACATGTCAACTGTATACACCTACATTGAAGTGTACGCGCAAAAATGCGCGTACTGATAGCCCTCCGGCCAGGATAAATGAAGCCTACCTGCTATTGCCAAAAAGAAACAGTAGGGTTGTAGCTATTGCCAAAGAGGAACATTGTGATGTATTATCACCTTGACAGAAATCTTCCTCACGTCACCAGATGCCACACCATACTCGCCAAGCACAAGCACTCCTTGGTCGATGTCCTCACTGACACATTTCGTTTGCCCATGAGCTACCTCAAATTGCAGTGCACTGACCCTTCGGCAGAGAAAGACCGCGAAAAGGGCACATATAGACAGAGCGGCTCGTGGCATTTTATCAAAACGATGCTGCACCATGCAAGGAGCTCTATCACATTTCTTGGTACATGTGGCGGGCGTGCTCGGCCACTAAACAACAGACAACTGTCCGTTTAGCGAACAGAACCGACTTTATTAGGACAAGCCTCCATCGCCTGTAACTGCTGTCATGTTCACGGTACAATATAAATGAGGGGACAGGGGACAGCGAGAGCGCGAGACCTGAGGCATGCCTGGCGCAACCTGGTGGATCCACGCCCCACGGCACCCGCTCTCGCGCAGCCGAGGGCAGTCGCGGACGGATGCGACCCCTCACGCCACGCAACGGCTGCGATAACAGGCCGGCGGGAGGCCGGGTGCGGTGGCCATCGCGTTGCGGGCAGCCAATTCAGTTTTTTTCTCGGATCAGTTGTTGTTGTTGTTGTTGTTGTTGCCTGCGCCGCACATGAGCAGCAGAGAATGTATCGTGGCCGAGGGCCGAATATATTGAGTAGGGCTTTTGACAGATCTGTAAAGTTAGGGCCCGAAAAATACAGATGGCTAGGCGTATATGCAGATCTGTTTTTTTATTCCAGATCTGTACGTAAACTCCGACGTAATGCCTTTACGTCTTCGGGGGTCGAGGTGCAGGCCGTGTTCACTTGTTCAGTACCTGGAAGCAAAATTCAGCCATGGCTACTGTACGAAAGCTAGAGGAATGTCAGCCGTATGACCTGCACACGAGGGTAATTAAGAAATCAAGCCGAAGTTAATCCTGCATCTTAGCGAGCAGAATAATTGCAAACACAACAGCAATTGTGCGACAGACCAAACAATAATGCCGCGTGCACTAGGCTCTGTATTCTGGTCACACCCATGTGCATTTGCTGCATTGGATTAGGCGCCATTACGAACTGAGTCGAGGGAAAACGCGAGGAGCGCCATCTAAGCAGTTGCTTGTGATGTCTATACGCCCGGGCATCTTATTATCTGTCTACCATGCACGCATTTTCCTTGGACGAATCAAACAGCTTTTGACATTTTAATGGCGACATTGAAGTCCGGCCACGACAATATAGCGCTGCTCAGAGCTTCGTTGCCGAGAAAGATGTGCTTTGTCCGGGCCGATAATGTAACTCTGCATAGACCCCGGTAGCTTTCAGCATGCGCATATTGCTTGAGGTAAGCGAGCCACGACGCCTGCAGGTGCTCCTGCCGAGGTGGAGACCTCCGAGAGCACGTGGATTAGGCTCATGCGTCAAAGCAGCATCGACCTTCATTCTCCTGGTGTGGAAGGTCACTTTTCAGGATTAACATATCTGAATGTTGATGGCCTGTGCATTTTCTGTCAATTGAGCAGCGATTGAAACCATGAGCCATGCAAGTGTAAGGTGCAGAATTCAGTTGATGAACCCAAGCCGGTAATGTGCAGAATTGATGAACCCAAGTTATATGTGCAGATGTTTCGTCCCATTGGCTGTGTGCTAGTGCATGAACCGTCTAGGCCCTTGGCGTGTACTCACTTGCTGCAACCGTGCCCACAGCTGCTTGTCAATACACGCGGCAGGCACAATGACTTTTGCCGCGAGGTGAAACATTGAACTCCCCCACACCTTGCATTTTTCACTCTTTGTTTTCCCTATCCATCCTACCCCCCAGCACACACACATGCACACACACACACGCCCACATACTGCACATGCACACAAATGTTCACACACTCACGCCCACATACTACACATGCACACAAATGTTCACACACACATGCACACACGCACACACATACACACATGCACACATGCACACATGCACACATGCACACATGCACGCATGCACACACGCACACACACACACATGCACACACGCACGCATACACACATGCACACATACACACATGCACACATGCACACATGCACACACGCACACACGCACACACGCACACACGCACACACGCACACACGCACACACGCACACACGCACACACGCACACACGCACACACGCACACACGCACACACGCACACACGCACACACGCACACACGCACACACGCACACACGCACACACGCACACACGCACACACGCACACACGCACACACGCACACACGCACACACGCACACACGCACACACGCACACATGCACACACGCACACACGCACACACGCACACACGCACACACGCACACACGCACACACGCACACACGCACACATGCACACATGCACACACGCACACACGCACACATGCACACATGCACACATGCACACACCCACGTGCGCACATGCACGCTAACACATGCGCACACACTAACACACACATCGTCGTCAGAACACACATGCACACAAATGTGCACACACCCACGAGCACACGTGCACATGCATACAATCCCACACAAACACAGGCAGACTTGCACACATGCGCCACATACATTAATCCATCACCAATAAACTGGTTGCTTGGACCCAACGACCTTCTTACTCGCCTGTCCACCCAACGTTCTGCCCATCCTCCCGCCTGCCCGCCTGCATGTCTGCCACCCGCCTACTGCCCACCCATCTGTCAGCCTGTCTGCCTGCTTGTGTGCATGCCTGCGGGCCTGCATGTGCACCTGCGCCCATGCACCTGTTATGCCCCCATGGCACGTATATGCAGCCTAGCTAGTTGAGTGTCTCTTTGCACGCGCACATGGGTGGCTACATGGGCATTTGCCTGTGTCTTGGGCTGGGGGGTTGGGCTGATTAGTTCAAGAGTGGGCGGGAAGACGGTGGTATAATTGGGTGGGTAGGGACGGAGTGGATGGATGATTGGGGGGCTGGATGCGGGTGGGACTCAAGTTCGTGTAAAGTCCAAAGTTGCCTGTAGCATCAGCAAAAATAAGCGAGAAAGCAGCCTAAATTCAAGGAGCCTACTTGTTGTAACATGTGCCAAACTGCAATTAATGGTTGCAGGCTCACAAGCTGCCAGCTTCATAACGCAAATGGAATGAATTGCATGGTTACAGGACAAGCGTGTGGTTGGAAATCTTACAATGCCTGGCAACGTCTCTTTCATGTGCCCACTGAGAACCGCTGTTCAACACAGGAAGGCTTTGGCAAGCAACGAGCTTCGGCCAGGGCCTTCATTGCAAGGAAGCGTGTGTGAAGCAATAACGTCAGGATTTACAAGCAGAAACTATACCTAACTTTGCGACCTTCATGCAGTATGTCATGTGCATGGCTGTGTAGTATGTGCCAACAATCACAACGAAAAAGTGCGAAATTGCAAACATTGCCATGGAAGGGCAGGAGCCACGCACGCAGCAAATTAAAACGGTTCGTGAACCAATCTGTCGGGCATAAAGGCAGCAAAGTCTGGCCAGCAATAATGCAGTGCGATGCGAGAAAAACACGGTAACTATGAGCAGGCAGGCGCAGCTCGTCCTCAGCAGTGCTATCTAACGTGACGGCGCCTTATTTCCGCGTGCACGGTGCCGAACATGGCACTGGCCTGATTCCAGTTGCAGCAACGCCAGATGCCTTCCCGTCATAGAGCAGAGGCTTCACGTACCAATCGTAATGCTTCCCGTGATAATGCACTCGCGTCCAAACAAAATGTCGAGAAAGCAAACAGTCTACACGCGATAAAACTGGGCTGCTAGCTTTTCAGGACTGGTTTTACCATGCCTTAAAATTCCATTAGCTTACTTTTAAAACCGTGGCTGACTAATTTTGGCTAATTTGCAGGTATTTGTGCCGCACCGCCCGCATGCATGGCCCGGGACGAGTCTCGAAGACGTAAGGGCATTACGTCGGAGTTTACGTACAGATCTGGAATAAAAAAACAGATCTGCCTATACGCCTAGCCATCTGTATTTTTCGGGCCCTAACTTTTCAGATCTGTCAAAAGCCCTATTGAGTATCGGTGGTACTATCGGGGCACTGTTGCTGTTCAGTGTCCTGGCCCTCGCCCCTCGGCCGTTTCCAAATCTCTGCTGCCCATGTGCGGCGTGGGCAACAAGAATGCTCATCTCTCCCACCCATTTACTCTCCCAACGTTTTACGACCGTCAGATGGGTGAATCTGACGGACGGACGGACAGGTACAACAACAGCAACTCTGCATGCATCTGCATGTTCCCATCAGCTGCTATCTACAGTGCCGTAAGCGGAACCGCCCACACAACAACAGCAACTGGGCACTGTGACGTGGACGGAACAACAGTAGAATTGCCGAGACAAAGTACAGTAGTTCATTCGCGGTTACCGGCCGGCGCGATGAGGTGTCACAAATGCGCGACAGGACCCGTCGAGCAGCGGGCGACGGACACCATTCGCTGGCGACGGACAGGCGGACAGCCATAAGCTGTTGCGCTGGGAACCCGTCGCGTGCAGCGAAGCCAGCATGCCTTGTCCTACTGGACAAAGGTGAGAATAATCAGCGCAAGTCGCGAACAAAAAATGGCTGTGCGAGAGAGATAAATGGCTGCCGCACGCGAGGTTTAGCTTCGTATAACAGCCTCATTTCGCTGATAGCTATAGTTACATTCAGCAGCCAGGATTTTTAGTTTATTCTGGAAAGCGTTGCCTATGGATGCGGGTGTTCAGCTTTTTTAGACGGTGGGAATTTTCGCAAACCCGGTTAGAAGGGGTATTCTTCATGCAGCAAAATCGTCAGTAGCATTTTACTTCAAGGTTTAACGTACGCTGCAGAGGCCTTTTGAGAAATCATTTATTAATTCGGAAAATGGCGCCGTATGGTGGCGGCCATATCGTATCGTCAAGGGATCGCACAGCCGAGTTTCTCGCTACAGTAGAAAGGTTACAGAAGACGCATGTTCCGTATGTGCCCGCTGCACCTTCCGGGGCGCCGTCGGATTCGCCGGCACATCATGGCTTGGGAGCGAGCCGGGCTAGCTCGGCCACTCCTCCCCAGCATTCCCATCCTCAGTCTGAGTTTGCCAAGCGGGCTTCGCGCATCGGGTTGGGGATCCACAGCACGTCAACTAAACTTGCAAAGCTAGCAAAATGTCAGTAACACCGTGCAAAAGTACAACCATAATTCTGAGGCTCGCTGTATTTTTTTGCATGTACAGGTACTCTTTCAGCCGTTGCAGCTAATCCTTTTTGTCTTCTCCGTATTTGGTCTCATGGCTTGTGTTTTAGCCACCCCGCTATTACTCAATCACTCCACCGCTTGGAAATCTCTGTTCGCCCAAATCCATAATTACCGATTGGAGATTGGCTGTTCTTACTTGCTATCCGCGGCCTACCATGTGCAATAGATATATTCGTGTATGTTCTCATTGTAGTACTAGTGCTGCTTGCAATTTTGGCTGCTGACCACTGCCTTGGTTAGCCTGGAATCCCACATTCCTTCTCTTAGTCTGTCTTCCATGCTCTGTCCTCATGTTGTACGTTACTTGTTCTTATTCATTGAACCCCATATACATGCAATTTGCCACCTCCTTGACCGGGTAGTTTGAATGATGCTCTGCCCTCGTTGCTTGCCATTTCCTTGGTTACCTTGGCCTTCCACTTGCCTCTTGTGCATCAATCTTCCCTGCCGTGTCACGATGATTAACGTGCCTTATCCTTAGGTTGCAGGATTTAGGGTCCTTGACCACTCCATAAACACATGTGTTCAGGGTTTAGGGTCCTTGACCACTCCACATACACATGTGCATGAAATCGCGTTTGTGAATACTCGTGTTTTGTCGCCCCTGGTAATGCCACACGGACATGCCCTGTGTATTTGGCATCACCTTATCGAAATCTGCGACATGCGCCCCCCCCCCACCACCACACACACACACACAGTGGCCAAGCGCACGGCCATGTTCGACGACCCCGCGAAAGAGATCCAGGACCTGACGGCTGTCATCAAGAAGGACATCACGGCGCTCAACAGCGCGATCGCGGAGCTGCAGCAGCTGTCGCGCATGCACCAGGATGGGGTGCACGTGGACAACCGGCAGAGCAACGAGCACTCGGCGACGGTGGTGGACAACCTGAAGACGCGGCTCATGGACGCGACCAAGGAGTTCAAGGACGTGCTCACATTGCGCAACGAGGTGGGTAGGGGTGCCCGGGCACGTGCGTGCATCCGTTCATAAAGTTCACATGCCTCGCATTGGGGGCTTGGGTCAGAGTAGCTGTGTTGGGTTTGGGGTTTGGGGCTGGATGCCGGTAGGCTCTAGGAGTTCCAAAACGTGCTCACAGTGCACACTTAGGAGGGTCGACGCTCGCGATTATATTTCCATCAATTCGTATGCCTCTTTAGGTCTGTAGGAGGTAACGCACGCGCTCCCGCTGTGCAACCAGGTGGGTCATGGGGGGGACCCAACCGCCCCGATATTTTATCCACTGGCGGCGTGGGTTCACAACGAGGCGACAGGGCCCTCCCACGCTGCGCAACGAGGTGGGGCGTGGCACGCTGGCCAGCCCGACCCACACCAAACCAAACCAAACCAAACACAACCAAACCAAACCAAACCAAACCAAACCAAACCAAACCAAACCAAACACAACCAAACCAAACCAAACCAAACCAAACCAAACCAAACCAAACCAAACCAAACCAAACCAAACCAAACCAAACCAAACCAAACCAAGTCAAATCAAACCAAACCAAACCAAACCAAACCAAACCAAACCAAACCAAACCAAACCAAACCAAACCAAACCAAACCAAACCAAACCGGTACCCGGTACCCGCTGATAGCCACCCATGGGTGGCAAAACTGTTGCTTGCATCGTTTTAAGATCCAGGAAAGGGCCTGCCATGTGATGCCCCGGTGCCCTTTTGTTGTTCTTAACCTGTGGCACCCATCTGTTTGCCGAGAGGACCACCTGCCAGGTGGCAGGTGCTGGCCCTGTGGCCCATTGGCATTCGAGGCGAATCTTGTATCCATTTTTATCAATGATGCATCAATTCTAATAAGAAACCAATTTCTAATCCGCGAATGAGCTGTCGAACTCTGTAATTTCTATACTACTATCTCCACCCAATCTTCTACTTCCCCCGCTGATAGTCAGGGTCCACTCTTCACCCTTTCTCAACAACTATATATGTCCTCATATATGTTCCCCATATGTTTCTCCCCCACCCCAGAAACTCAAGGTCCTCCCTTTCTATACCCATTGTCTAATTGCATACTCGAATGTCTTCCTACGTTTACTCCATGCTTCACACCCCCCACCCCCCACCCCCCACCCCCCACCCCCCACCCCCACCCCCCACCCCCACCCCCCCCCCCACCCCCCACCCCCCACCCCCACCCCCCACCCCCACCCCCCACCCCCACCCCCCCCCACCCCCACCCCCCACCCCCCTCCCGCAGGACCTCAGGATCCTCCCTTTCTGTACCCGTTGTCTGATGTATAAATATGTCTTTTTATATGTCTTTGTACATGTACTCCATGCTTCAACCCCCCCCACTCCCCAGAACCTCAAGGTCCACAACGAGCGGCGCCAGCTCTTCTCCTCCTCACCCACGTCCGAAGCGCCGGGGCTGGGGCTGGGCAAGCCGGCGGCGGGGTCCGCAGGAGGCGCTGCCGCTAAATATGGCGCCAGCCCGGTAAAGACTGGCCTACTCAGCCGGTGGGTGCCCAGTGATGCCTCTAGTATCTCGCTCTTGTTCATCATATGCAGGTCGTGGGTGCGCATGGCCAGTGCTCGTTAAATCCTATATTTTATTACTGAATAGAATACTTTGTGTTCCTTTGCTGGCCCCCTTGCTGGCCCGGTTTGACCCCTCTCCGGCCCATTTCGGCTCCCTGCTGGCCCCATTCCTGCCTCAAATGCCGCCCCTGATTTCTGCCCCCCCTCTCCCGCGCCCCTGTCCTGGTACCCTTTGCCCTGCCTTCCCCCCGTCCTGCCTCCTCCCTCGTCCTGCCTTCCCCTCCCCCCCCCCACACACATCGTGCCGCTCCGCCCACCCCACCCCCCAACCACCCCAATCCTGCCCCCCCCCCCCCTCAATCTGTCACATCCCCATGCTGCTGTCCCCCCCCCCCCCCGTCCTGCCCCCCCCAGCCGCAAGGGTGAGCAGCAGCCCCTTCTCCCAATGCACAACGCCCCGTCCTCCAGCTCCAGCGGTGGCGGTGGGCAGCAACTGCAACTACAGCAGCAGCAGCAGCTCATCCCACTGGCAGACACGTACCTGTCCAGCCGCGCCGAGGCGCTGCAGAGCGTGGAGGCCACGATTGCGGAGTTGAGCGGGATATTCAGCCAGCTGGCGACGATGGTCGCGCAGCAGGGCGAGATTGCCGTGCGGTACGCTAATAGATAATGGGGTGATGTGGGATGGATGATTGCATTTTTGTCTCGCTGACTTGACGCACAGCATTGGTCACGCAGCAAGAGGAGATCGCAGTTCGAAAGGAATCCATGGATTTTCTACGACCCCTGTCAACTGGATTAAATTAACTTTATGGGAACCTGTGGTAATTCTTTTTGCTTCTCAAGGCAACCCCTATGCCAGCTCCGCCCACTCCAATATTGTTCTCCCTTGCCGCCTTGCCGCCTGGCCACCCTGCCGCCTTGCCTTGCCGCCTTGCTCTTGCCGCCTTACCGACTGGCCGACTGGCCGACTGGCCGACTGACCGACTGGCCGACTGACCGACTGGCCGACTGGCCGACTGACCGACTGACCGACTGGCCGACTGGCCGACTGGCCGACTGGCCGACTGGCCGACTGGCCGACTGGCCGACTGGCCGACTGGCCGACTGGCCGACTGGCCGACTGGCCGACTGGCCGACTGGCCGACTGGCCGACTGGCCGACTGGCCGACTGGCCGACTGGCCGACTGGCCGACTGGCCGACTGGCCGACTGGCCGACTGGCCGACTGGCCGACTGGCCGACTGGCCGACTGGCCGACTGGCCGACTGGCCCTCTGGCCGACTGGCCCTCTGGCCGACTGGCCGACTGGCCGACTGGCCCTCTGGCCGACTGGCCCTCTGGCCGACTGGCCCTCTGGCCGACTGGCCGACTGGCCGACTGGCCGACTGGCCGACTGGCCCTCTGGCCGACTGGCCGACTGGCCCTCTGGCCGACTGGCCGACTGGCCCTCTGGCCGACTGGCCCTCTGGCCGACTGGCCGACTGGCCCTCTGGCCCCCTGGGCCCCTGGTCCCATTTCCTCTCGTCCGTCATGACGCAGATGATCCTTTACTTTAATATTTGGGTTAGGATGCAACGAGACTTGCATGCGAGGTTGTCTCTTTGATACTACTCGGTCCCATGCCCTCATGCATACCACGCAAGTACTTAAAGTACTTTTTTTCCATCTTGCCACTCCCCTTGCCCCGCCCCCTTGGTTCCGCCCGCTTGCCCCACCACCTTATGCCCTCGGCAGCATCGATGAGAACATGGATGACACGCTGGCCAACGTTGACAACGCACAGACGCAGCTGCTCAAGTACCTCAGCCGCATCTCGTCCAACCGCTGGCTCATCATCAAGATCTTCCTTGTCCTCATCGTCTTCCTCGTTATCTTCGTCGTATTTGTTGCCTAAGGGTAGATGGATTGGCTCCTCAGGCTGTAGTGCCAGGGTTGCGCGGGTGATTTGCACATTCGTGCTTTTTCTAGTAATAGAGTAACAACTTTCTCATCAACAATACAACGGAACTCGGCGTTTCATTAATTGCCTTGTTTTACAACTTGTTTTATATATTGCTGCGTGAAGGCTACGTGACCATCACAGACGATGAACACTCTGGGGACGACCCTCCATCTTCACCCAGCACTTGTGCCCAGCTAGTTCCACCGTGGTCACCACCCCAGGGTGCCAGCTACCACGATTGCCTGCAAGCTTGGGCTCCTTCCACACAATTACTCTTTCACCAACGTCCAGCCTCGATCGATCTGTCTAATTTCTGCCGGCGTCGGCTTGGCAAACTTGAACATGAGACTAACTTTCCAGGCTTGCTCAACCACGAAGTAGGGAGCTCCCGAAGATTCAATTATAATGGTGAAACAGGTACCTCATCAACAAACATATGGTGGCAGTACTCCTACACACAGATCTCGAGTGATTTATCTAGTACCAAATCCGAAAGGCTTGCATCACTCCCCGGACAGGAGAACTTTTGCGGATGACTGTAGGTGTAAGTTGGCGATGCCATGGTAACCGGAGACGTCCGTCCTATAGTCAGCAAAATTGGTGCGAGAGGTCCCCAGTTCGATTCCGGTCGGATTCATTTGCAGATCGCGTTTTCCGCGTTTTCCGCGGCCCGGCACTGAACGCAAAGGTTTTCACCTTTGCGGAGTGCCTGATCAGAATATGGTGGCCCTGACGTTCAACCTGTCTTCCGCTGACCTCAACCAGGCTGTCTTGACAACAGAGCTGGACCCAGCCTGCAAGAACCTTCTTCTCAGTCAGCATAAAAATGGTCTTGATTTCTCTGATAGACCTGGACTTCATGCTAGGGTGGGACGCAATCGGGGTTGCCAAAAGCTGCTTCGTTTAGAATTAATTGATCATGTAACTGCGTCACGTGAGCGTAAGTCCTCAGGGAAATGAATATGGGGTGGGGTGGATGGATGTAGCTGTGTCTATAGCTGGATGTAGCTATATGTCTGGTTGGATGTAGCTATGGCTAGTGTGCATATACAGGGATTGTCTCTTTGATATACAGGGATTGAAAGCACTCTGGTGCTCCGTGACTCCCCGGCCAACGGGAGCATGTGTTTGATTAATTAATTAATTATGTCTAACTTTCCTAGTTGCAGGGTTGCGGGCACCACGGCCCGAATCGCTATGCTTGCAAACACCACGTCACACGCAGAGGCCCCACCGACTGGGGGGTGGTGTCCTGCATTACTGTCTGCCACCTGTCTTTACGGGTCATTTGCCTCCATGTTACAGATCGACAAATTACCAGGGCCGGGTTCCCCGGGCGTGAACCCACCCCGCCGAGGTTAGCACATATCCATGCCTAGCCTACCTGAGTACTAGCTTTGCCCACCTCGACGACCAACAAGGCAAGTATTTCAAGGAGACAACCAGCCAAGTGTATGGTTGGTTTCGCCTGCGCTACACCCAACGATCCGCCGGTGGCGCACAACCAGCACGCCGGAAGCTGCCGGGTTCGCCGCAATGACAGCAGCTGGACCTTAATTACTCCTCGGACCAGTCTCGGCTGCTTGATGGCCCCCAGCCCCCCCTGCCGCTTGGCCTGTTGGCGGCCGCCCCTCCGGCGCCGGCGTCGGGTGTCACGGCCCCGCCCACGCCACCCGCCGCCGAGTCGGACTACACTCGTGTACACCCCTCTTTCGGAGACCCCGGCCGACCCTGAGGAGCTGCCGCCGTTCACGGCGAACGAGTTACGCACAGCCGCCCGCCAGCTCCGCTTCTACGCTGCCGTTGGTCCCGACCAGCTCCCCGCACCGGTGGCGCTCACGCAGTTTCTGCTCGACTACGCGTCTGCATGCAACCGGCTTCGACTGGCTGATGGTATACATCTTCTGCCTATCCCTGAATGGCAACACAGCTAATTCCGGCTGATGCTATACAAAAACAAAGGCTCTCCTGACGACCCCGCCAACTACCGAGGAGTCTGCATCCAGACCGCGCTCAATTAGTTCATGCGCATGATCCTTAACCGCCTTCGTTCTGCTCTCGACCGTCACCTGGGGGAAAGCCAACTGGGGTTCCAGCCTGGTCGCAACACCATAATGGCCATCTTCGTCGCGCGCCGCCTCATATAGAGGTGATCGCACTCCTGCAACCTGGTGATTTTCTCCCCTTCTAACTAATCTTTGTCGACTTTATCAAGGCATTCGACTCTGTTCTCTTGGACGCTCTTTGGGCCGTTCTCACCCACGCTCGTGTCCCCACCCCCCTGATTGCTGTCATCCGCTCACTGTTGATGAGGGGCCGACCACCTCGGTGCGCGCTCAACACGGCAACAACCAGCCGCCATGTCCACTGCATGACAGGCGGGCTGCATCCTGTCATGCACCGTATATTCTGATTTGGCCGGCACGCCGCAAAGGTGAAAACCATTTGCGTTCAGTGCCGGTCCGCGGAAAACGCGATCTGCAAAACCGTATACCTGTTCATTATTGTAGTGGATTATCATGTTGTGCACCAAGCACGTGCATGCCCGCTTTGCTAGCATTGCTGCATGGCCGTGCCCCTGGCCTCGAGATTCAGAACGAGCTCGGGGAAGGGGGGCCAACTAACAAGCAGAATTTACTCGCTGTTCTCAATTATGCTGTCGACATCACGCTCATTGAGCAGCCGGATTCTTCCCAGCTTTGGTTGGACTGCCTGGCACTCGAGGCCCGGGCTGGACTGCCTTACACATCGTGACCTAGACAGTTAATTTAGCTATAAAACAACCTAGCATGATATATCACCTGGGGTAGGCGTTCCTATCGGCCAGGAGAGTGTCCAGTTGTAAGCACCACTGCTGCGATCGCTCTCCCGCCACGAGGAATCACCCACAGTGAAATAAAATTAAATTGTAACATGACTCCGTGGGGAGATCATGTAGCACGTATTCCTTTGCTCGATGGAAATAAATACCCCTAATATTTATCGCCCAGGCAGCCCACTGGGGGCATATGCCTTGTATTACAGTAGTCTCAGTTTGAATAGGCAACCACGAATGCAGGCATGTTGTCAGGGTGCCAGGAGTACAAAACCTTTTTTATTTCCAAGAATTACCAACAATTTCTTGCACGAATATTTGGCATGAATATCGGAATGACTATTCTTGGCATGGCGAGTTCAAAAGCCATGTCGCAAATCACGAACAAGCTAGAGAGAATGTACAAAAATAGGCATGTAGTGGCCCCAAGTACACAGGGTAAACAGGCTCCACCGACAGCCAGCAGTAGTGGCCATGCACTAGGCAGCTCAGCCAAGAATAGCTGTGTGCACGTACTCAAAACTTACACACTACACAATCCATGGGGTCTTCTAATCGATGAAACCCCATGTGGTAGAGCCCTAACCCTCACATTCCAAAATAATCTACCCATGCGAGCACGAGACCATGCCACAATGACAGGCATGAAACTGGCTCCCAGGCATGCAAACAAACTTTTCTCCTCCAATTGCACACACACTTGCTGTAGAAATATCACAGTGGAGATAGCAGCTCAGCTATCGTAAGTAGACTTCTTGCTAGCGCCCACAAACCAGGTATATCTGGTTCCACCACGATACAGTTGACTGATACGCATGGCCGCCATAGTCCATGGTAGGATGGTCACCTGGGCCACCCTGTCAGCTTGATGATCTAAAATTCACACTCGTAAGAATGTTATAGAAAGGGAGCTGTAAGCATCAACCTTCTCAAACCGCAACATAACATAATACTACTCTAAGTTAACGTAATACTACTGTAAGTTAACATTTCCTTTAAACCGTTGGGCTGTTCCGCCGGTAGACGAGTGCCTCCACCGTGGCCTTGAGGCTCTCCGCATTGATGGGCTGCTCCACGCACACGCAAGGCGTTTCCCCCCCCCCCACACACACACACAACATGGCACAAAGGAGCATGGTAAGCGCACATGGTAGGATGTTGGAGCCAGCCAGCGGAGGATGTAGAAGTACAAACGGGTCAAGCCTGCTGTCCATGGGATAACCACTCCTGATCAGCATCAGGAGTGGCATCAGGAGTACGCTTGTCAAGGCCAGTGTGCAAAACCCTGTGCTGCAGAACCAGTTCTCGCCATTGTCGCAGCTCCCACTCAAGAATCCTGCCCCAATCAAGAAGATATTAGACCAAGCGTGATTAACGCGATAATCCAGAGTTCACACACTAGGCACAACACTGAACACAGACATAAATACGTAGTTCAGATGGTAATGAGTTTAGCGGACCCACCCATCTCTTGGCCTGTTACACACACAGGCCTTAGGTATATCTCAGGAATAGCTCTCAAAGGCCACCACCGTATACACAAGCACATCTAGCCCCACCCACCCTGACGAAGCATAACGATTTGTCCATGCTGGACTGCATGCACCTGTTTCCATGGCCCCCACCGCTCACGCTGCCACATTCGCAATCCAGTCCACCTCGCACTCCAGCCCACCTCGCAATCGGTCCACCGATGAGCAACTTGTCCATGCCATGAACTTGTCCCACTCCCACGCCCCATCTATTCTGTTCCTGTGCAAACGGCTGCCTTACTTGCATCCCACCCACCTTGATGAGGAACTTATCCATGCCGGCCTGAATGCACTGGTTGCGGTCAGACGGCATGGCCGACGCGGTGAGCGCCACGATGGGCGTGCGCCGCCCCTTGCTGGCCTCAAAGTCGCGGATCTGCTTGGTCGCGCCGCAGCCGTCCAGCACCTGCCAGGGTGAGTTTGTGGAGGGGGGCAGTGGCAAAGGGAGAGGGACAAAAGTGGGTGGGTGGGTGGTGGGTGGGTGGGTGGGTGGGTGGGTGGGTGGGTGGGTGGGTGGGTGGGTGGGTGGGTGGGTGGGTGGGTGGGTGGGTGGGTGGGTGGGTGGGTGGGTGGGTGGGTGGGTGGGTGGGTGGGTGGGTGGGTGGGTGGGTGGGTGGGTGGGTGGGGGTGGGTGGGTGGGTGAGTGGGTGGGTGGGTTGGTTAGGGGGGTGGGGGTGGGGAGGGATGCGGGCGGGCGGGCGGGCGGGTGCGACATAACCTGGGTAGACATGCACGTGCTTGAACCAGAAGCATCTGCACATCCATGGGAATAGGGTCCCTGTTCGATCCACTGTGGCTAACATTGACAGCAACTATGACTATGACTTGATAAATACGCGAGCATAACCCCACAGGCATCAACATGAGGCGCCTAATGTTCAAGGGCACGATGCCTTCACTGACGTGCCTGGCCGTTATTTACATCTCTAATAAGGTAATACCATGATCTCAAACCCACCGGCATCTGCACGTCCATGAGGATGACGCCAAACTCCTAACTACCAAATGTCTAATGAACTGCTACTAGACTATTATAGTTAGAGTTTGTCGATGCACCACCCACCGGCATCTGCACGTCCATGAGGATGAGGTCAAACTCCTTCTCATGCACCGCCGCGACCGCCTCGGCCCCATTGTCCGCCAAAGAGACACGCGCGCCCAGCTTCTGCAGCATGAGGTAGGCCACCTTTTGGTTCACCGGGTTGTCCTCGGCGACCAAAACAGAACACCCTTCCACCAAATTCAACGGCTTTGCGAACCGTCGCTCGTCCTCCTCCTCATCCGTCTCATCCTTCCCGCCCCCTCGGTCGCCCTCGACATCCCCCTGCCCGCTGCCCTCGTCCACATCCCTCCGCACCCCCTCCTGCTTGCTGTGCTGGCGCCCATCGTCAAACATGAGCTCCGCCGCGCGCGATTTCGCGTGCGGGCGGTTGTTGGGCGATGCCGGGTCCACCCCCTCCCCTGCATACACCCCGCTGCCGTGCCCCGGCCCGTCCTGCTTTCGGCTGTAGGCCCCCCCTTTCCACCACCCGGCCTGTTTTGCATCCGTCTCCAGTTGAGCCTTGGCCCCAGCCGCGGCCATCGCACGCTGCCGATCCATACCCGCCAGCTGCAACTTGGTCACCGCCAGCTCTCTCTCGGCACTCATGGCCGCGGTAATTCCCGAACTGGCATAACCACTGCCGCCGTACGCGTGGCCCTGGGCGATTGTCGACCCGTTGGCGCCGCTGTCCTGCTGGTGGTTGGCACCCAGGGCCGCCCCTCGCTTGAGCATGGATGCAGAGGCCAGCGCGGCAGGGGACGTGGCCAGCAGCCAGCGCACGAGCCCCTCCCGCCGGTTGCTGGTGAGCGGCTTGGTCACGTAGATCGAGCTGTGCGGGTCGGGGCGTACCTCCAGCAAGGCCTTGCGGATCGCCTTGGGGGCGCCAGGTGGTACCATCCACACGAGCCGCACGTAGGGGGGGATGCTGGACAGGCCTTGCTGGATGGCCTTGGGGTCGAGCGTGTTGCGTTCCTGGATTGGGGGGTGGGGTGGCGGGAGGGGAGAGGAAGTGTGTGTGGGGGGGGGGGAGACACGGGGGTGGGGCAAATGTCATGGGTTAGAGGATGAGGGGACAGAAATCCAACGGCTGGAGGTAGAGGAGGCAGGGGGGAAGGGAAGGGGGGGAGAAAATTGTCCGGTGGTGAGGAAGGGGGGCAGCAGGGGGAGAAGAATGGGGGGGGCAGGGCCCCATGTTGAACGCAACGCCCAGCGAGAAGGGGCAAAGCGGCTTGCAGGCATATGCATGGGGAATGTTTCTTTACTCAGTTTGAGAACACACAGGGGGAGGGCAGGCAGGACAGGAGTCAGGCTTACCAACACCACGGCACAAAACCTCGGGTATGTAGACAGATTTCACAGGGACTGCCACTCACCTGCCCCAGCAGCCCTTTCGCGCCCAGCACCTCCAGAATGTGGTTGCTGTCCAACACCACAAAGTCAAACCGGCGACCGTGCCCACTCGACGACGCCCCGCCCCCGCCCCCGCCCTCCCCTGCCCCTGTCCTCCCCTGCCCGCCAGGCATCATCCAAGGAAACATGATCGACGCATCCGCCGTGGCCACGCTGCCGCCCCCCGGCACAAACCAGCCCGCCAAGGCGGACCGTGGCGACGAAGAACTCGCGCACGTGTTCACGCCCTCAGCTGCGCCACCCCCATGCGCCATGCTCCCCGGGGGACCCCCCCCCCCCCCCCCCCAGCCCCATGCTGGCCATGCCCGCCATCGCCGCGGCCACCGCCCCAGTCCCCGCGCCGGAACTAGTCATGGGCGACGGCTGGCGACCGCACGCGTTGGGCCGGCCGAGGCTGAAGCTCCTCCAGACGGGAAAACCGCGACGGAGGGACATGGAGAGGCGGCCGCTCCCCCCGCTGCTGTTGCCGCCCCCGCTGGCTGCGGCCGCTGGACCAGCAGCGCCCTCTGAGGCGGCGGCGCTGCCCCCCCCGTGGGTGCTGACGCTGTGCCGGGGGCTGGCCTGCTGGCTGCGCGCCTTGCGCTGGGAGGTGGCGGTGACGGTTGCGAGGAACGCCGACGTGGATAGCTGCGAGTCGCCAATTCTTTTGTTGCTGTTGCTGCTGCTGTTGCTATTGCCGATGCTGGCATCCGAGCCGGTGTTGCCGCGGACCGAAGAAGATGGGCCGCGGATGGTTGCTTCGGTGGATGTGGACCGTACGAGAGGCATCGGGGGCGGGAAGGCGGCTGCGCCACTGTTGGGCATCCCTGCAGTGCCGTCCCTCCCACTCGCGTTGACCCACATGCCCGAGCTCCCATGCATGCTCTTGTCCAGCGTGACGCTGGTGGCCCAGCTGTTGGCCGTGACGCTGCTGCTGCAGCTGGTCGGGTCGTCGTAGGGGCCGTCGTGGCCGGCGCCAGCGAGCCACACGTCCGCAAAGGCCTGCGAGGGGATCCGGGATCCATCCCCGCCACGAGACATGTGACAAAGCATTTGACAATTGACTTGACAATTAGTTTGACTATTAATCCAACAATTATGTTGATACCTACATTGACAGCTAATCCAACAGTTAACGCAACAAACAATCCAAGCATTGATTTCACAATTAAGTCCGCAATCGTCTCGATGATTAAATCGACAGTTACCGTGGACTGCCAGTAACCCCCCTCCCTGCCAGGTGGTTTACCCACCCACAATATCTCGGCATATCCGATTTGAGCTCGCGATAGCTCGATGGAAAGGCCTCACCAAGCGCATCCAAGAACTTGAATACCACACAAAAACAGATACCATTCCTGCGATTGCTAGCTCGTATTTGTGGCTTTTCCAAGAGTGGCCATTTTAGCCCCAAACGGTCCTTCCCATGATCCTTTGTGAGTTTTCTTGCTCAAGCGGGTGTCCTCGCTCTGAAATAAGCGACCCACAAAACCCCAGCATTTTAGGGAAACATCTGAATAGTGGGCATTTTTGCTTACGAGGTTGTGTTTGACTTCAACTTTCAACGTGAGCTAGCCACCTCTACCCACTCGTGCCAAGAAAACTCACAAAGGATCATGGGAACCACCCTCTGGGGCTGAAATGACACTCTTGGACGAGCTAGTGACCGCAGGAACGTTCTGTTTCTGTTTCTGCTTCGCTGTTGTTTCTGTTGTTATTTCTTATTTTTATTTTGTTCTTGGTCTTGGTCTTGTCCTTGTCCTTGTCCTTGTCCTTGTCCTTGTCCTTGTCCTTGTCCTTGTCCTTGTCCTTGTCCTTGTCCTTGTCCTTGTCCTTGTCCTTGTCCTTGTCCTTGTCCTTGTCCTTCTCCTTCTCCTTGTCCGTGTTGTTGTTGTCGTTGTCCTTGTTCTTGTCCTTGTGTCGTAACTCGTACTGGTGTTTCTGGATACTTTCCATGAGACCTTGTGTTTGAGCTACAAATCGGATATGGCTAGATGTAATTGATGGTGAATCGGATTTGCCTGGGTTCTCACCAAACCACCTGACAGGGATGGGGGCTACCGCCGGTCCACATTAATCAGACGAATAATCGAACAGTTCATTTGACAATTGAGTTGACAGTAGATTCAACAGTTAATGCGACAAGTAATACGGCAGCCGATTCAACAGTTCATGCGACAAGTAATACGGCAGCCGATTCAACAGTTCATGCGACAAGTAATACGGCAGCCGATTCAACAGTTCATGCGACAAGTAATACGGCAGCCGATTCAACAGTTCATGCGACAAGTAATACGGCAGCCGATTCAACAGTTCATGCGACAAGTAATACGGCAGCCGATTCAACAGTTCATGCGACAATTAATTCAACACTCAAGTTTGACAGATAATCCGACAACTGATTCGGAAAATGATCCAGCAATTCATTCAACAATTGATTCGATGAGTAGATCGTGTCACACACCACCAGAGCCAAACAGACCGACAAAGCGGACGCGAATAGACCACGACAGAAGAGGGTCCCCCCAAGCGTGACAATCTCTTTATGACACTACGCTAGTGCACGCCCCTAAGAGACTCACAATCGCCCCTTCTTAGATGCTGTACTTCATTCGGTGGACGCTCACCTGTGCGTCCTCCGCACCAATCTTTTTACCACACTACTGCACTAAGTCAACTCTACTCTACTCTACTCCACTCCACTCCACTCCACTCCACTCCACTCCACTCCACTCCACTCCACTCCACTCCACTCCACTCCACTCCACTCCACTCCACTCCACTCCACTCCACTCCACTCCACTCCATTGCACTGCACTGCACTGTACTGCACTGCACTGCACTGCACTGCACTGCACTGCACTGCACTGCACTGCACTGCACTGCACTGCACTGCACTGCACTGCACTGCACTGCACTGCACTGCACTGCACTGCACTGTACTGCACTGCACTGCACTGCACTGCACTGCACTGCACTGTACTGTACTGTACTGTACTGTACTGTACTTTACTATACTATACTGTACTATAGGACACCCGCGATCCTCATCCCACCCTTACCTGTGTGTCGATACATGCACATCACACAATCACTGTACTAACTAAATCAACCACCCTAAAACACGCCCGTGGTCCCATCCCCCCCCTCACCCGCGCGTCCCTACATCCGTGAAGTCCTCCCCCACCTGCTCGTCCACAGTTGTATAACGCCCATCATAATGCCCCCCCTCACCTGCGCGTTTACTCACAAAACTATCGATCAAAGCGATCCATTCACAAAACTAGGATACCACCAGCGTACCTGAGCATCCACGGTGACTATCTCCGCGCCCTTGCGCCGAATCAGCTCCGCCGTGAGAGACATCGACAGCCCCTTCCCCACAAAGAAACCGTACAGCCCCGCCAGCGGTGGCGGCGTCGGCGCCGGTTTCTTCAC
This sequence comes from Mesostigma viride, assembly GCA_009746045.1. Taxonomy (NCBI): domain Eukaryota; kingdom Viridiplantae; phylum Streptophyta; class Mesostigmatophyceae; order Mesostigmatales; family Mesostigmataceae; genus Mesostigma; species Mesostigma viride. Next base: position 882,913 of record RPFO01000078.1, read on the forward strand.
AGGTGCCGACTCGCCGGTGGGTGGCCCTGTGGATTGCGGGGGAGCACCCGCCAGAGACGGTGAGGGCTGCGCTTGGGAAGCCGAGGACGCAGAGGGCGCTTGCGACCCGGACGTTAACTGTGTTTGCTGTGCGGATGACGGCAGTAATGTGGAAGTGCCGCTTTCCTTGGGAGACAAGAGGCTCTCCTTGGCCACCGCGGACGCATGGTGGGGGCTCACCCGGCTCCCGCTCAGCGCGCGCTGCAGCATGCCCACCATGCCGCCCGACCCCGAACGGGGGCTGATGGGGGTCGCCCCCGCGGGCTGACTCGGCACGCGGCGGTACTCCACCGACGCGGACGAGAAGGACCGGGGAGATGAGGGCGTGAGCGTCCACGATCCCGACGCTGACGATGAGGTGGCGGCAGCAGAGGGCCCCTCAGATGATGACAACGTCGCGGTGTGGGTGATGGTGGAGCACTCAAGGCTGGCGGCAGCACGGGGGGGGGCCAATGCAAGAAATGCCACGGCAACTTCTTCACCGTGCTGGCTCCCTTCAATCGTCGAGAGGATAAGGTCCGGACCATGGAAGTTGCACACTGGCGGCGGCGGCGGCGGCGGCAGCGGCGGGGTTTCGCCCCTGGCGCCGCCTGTAGGCACGCCCCCTGCAGGGTTGCCATCGTGCGTGACGTTCGCACACACGTGGGCGACGAGCATGGGGGTGCTCCTTGTGCCCGGTGCGGAGGACATGTTGGCGGCCGTGCCCTTCATGCTGGCGTTGGCGTCGTGCCCGTTGCCCATGGCTGCCTCCTGAAGGATGCCCATGTCACTGAGGTGGTTCGCGTCCACTTTAATGCTGACGACCGAGCCACCGTCCAGGTTCTCAGGGGACGTTGACGATGACTGGGCGCCTGGTGGAGTGTCATCCTTGCTGTTGGTACTGTTGTTGTTGTTGTTGTTGTTGTTGTTGTTGTTGTTGTTGTTGTTGTTGTTGTTGTTGTTGTTGTTCGATGTTGCTGCGGCAGCACCCGCGTCCTCCTTTCCAACGGGGGCCAGTCCCAGCACGGTAGACAGTGAAGCCGTCTTGGCTAATGGGCTGCTCGCTGTGGCCGCCCCCGTCCCATCCCCCCCCTGCCTCTGCCCTTTGCCATCGAGCGGGTAGGGTGGGAGTGCTCCCCCCGGACCCGCCTCCAGAAGCTGCCTGCGAAGCGAATGGGTCGGCGTGCTAGCAGAAGACTCGTCGAGCGTGCTCGGAGGCAGCACCACGTGCAGGGAGAAGCGCATCCGCGTCTTGACCTCGCCGGGAGGGGGCACGAAGCCGATGCGGCCGCCCATGGTTGCCACGAGCATTCGAACGATGGCCAGGCCCAGGCCTGGTGCCGGTTTCGTTTTGTTTCCGTTGCATCGATTTGAATTATATGGGTTGTCCACAGTGGTTGGGGGAGGGGGGGGGGGCGAGGGAGGAATTCAGGAGACAGTGATATCAGCGAGCCGAAAGGAATCAGCGAAGGCTAAGGTTTGCGAGGGCTACCCGTTGGTGGTGATAGCTAAGTGTCCACGATTACTGCCACAATCATATACATTTTGGGGGGCATCCGCCGGCAAAACCCTGATGCATGAGATTTCTTGTTCGTATGTGCATGCTTCCTGCTCCCGTGTATGGAGCCATACCCATGACCAGATAAGTACATACCTGCTTCCAAAACCAGTCAGCAATAGCGCCGGTACTCCCTAAACGGCAAAGGGAGACTGGCCATGGCAGATGACCCATCTGAGGAGAAAGTAAGCTACCGAGAGCCAGCACACACCGGTGGCGCCGTATGCTTGTCTGGCACTAGAGGAAAACAGCCATGCCACATAACGCTGATTCGCCACGAATATGTCCACGCACCGGTGCCGCCGTATTTGCGCGTCGTGCTCAGGTCGGCCTGGGTGAAGTTCTGGAAGAGCTGCTCCTGCTGGTTGAGGTCCACGCCACAACCGGTGTCGTCCACCTGCAGCCAGACAAGGAGCAGTGAAGGTTTCGGAGGTCGGCGAGCGTAAGGCCTGTGTGCTGGGAAATCAACCACTGATGAGGCGTCGTCTACCTGCGGCCGGGGAGGCGGTTTTGTTCCTGTGGCACCGGCAAAGGGCATGAAAGATTATAGAGGACAAACGACATAGGGGGGACTTGGTTCACAACACGGGCACGATTATGCCTTGGGGGCAAGAACTGATGTAATTGGAAGCGCGTGGTGGCCTGGTGGGAGGCCCTTGACAGCCAAGCTGGGGGGCATATTCCTTTCCTCCCCCTCCCCTTCCTTTCATACATGGTCAATAGGACGCAGGTTATACGTTGTTCGTTGTTCAAAGTCCGGTCATGTCGCGTAGCGACCATCATTACGGCAACCATGAGCGTGCACACGACGGCTATCCGATGTGCCCAGGGTCGAGCATGGAACAAGCGTGCCTGACGCAACCAAGCACATACCCCGATCATATCCATATATCAGCGTGGCTGTCCCTGAGCTCGCAGGGGCGCGGCCATGCGTTCGATACTTTTTGTTTACCTCAAATAGAAACCCTAGAAACTTCGTGACTGACCCCCGCGTTCCTGCCTGTTCAGTGCGTGATAGTGTGTGATAGTGTGTGATAGTGTGTGGTAGTGTGAGTGTGTGCCTTTTTATTTTCGTGACCGGCGAGGGGTCGGTCACGAAGTTTCTAGCCTAGCCTTAAGCAAGAGCAAAGAAGTGGGGTCAAACTGTACTCACCTCGAATATCGGATCGGCACTACGTATTCCGACGTCTAATTGACCTTCCACTCACCCCCAACACCAGATTGGCACGATGTACTCAGAAACGTGATCGACCTTCTACTCACCTCGAATATCAGCTTGGCGGCGCGAGCCTGCAGGACAGCCTGGCGCACCGCAGCGCACGTCTGCGCGGGCAGCATGTGGGCAGGGTCCGCCCCCTCGGGGGCCATCCAGCCCCGCAGCAGCACGTAGCCCTTGGCCGTGAACTTGACCGCGTTGCTGCGGACAAGTAAGGCAGGTGAATAGCATGAAGCACATGGACAGCAAAAGGCAAATGAATAGCAAAAGGCAAATAAATAGCACCAAACATAAACTGGGTGGAGGAATCTAACATGAACTTGACCGCACAGCTGCGAACAAATATATCAAAGATATTTATATCTAGCGTGAAGAATTGCATAATAATCAAGTGGACGGATGGCATGCAGGAGATGAATGCAATTCAGCAGAGGAACACGGCGCTAAGAGCAGACAGCACGAGGCAACAGCACCTTTATTATTGTTACGGGTGACACAAGCCGAGGTGATCGAGCCATGGAGCCATGGAGGGCACCGGGGGGAGCTTGAGATGACGACAGGCCTCAAGGGGGGGGGGCGGGCATACAAGTGTTGATACTACTAGATAAGGGCATACAAGACGTGCTGATACAAGTGTTGATACAAGTAGATAAGGGCATACAAGACGTGTTGATACTAGTGTTGATACTAGTAGATAAGGGCATACAAGACGTGTTGATACTAGTAGATAAGGGCATACAAGACGTGTTGATACTAGTGTTGATACAAGTGTTGATACTAGTAGATAAGGGCATACAAGACGTGTTGATACTAGTGTTGATACTAGTACATAAGGGCATACAAGACGTGTTGATACTAGTAGATAAATTTCTATCACATGGATCGTGGTCCCATGGATCTGTGATGGCTATATATGTGGTGGTCTCATGGATCTGTGATGGCTATATATGTGGTGGTCTCATGGATCTGTGATGGCTATATATGTGGTGGTCTCATGGATCTGTGATGGCTATATATGTGGCGGTCTCATGGATCTGTGATGGCTATATATGTGGTGGTCTCATGGATCTGTGATGGCTATATATGTGGCGGTCTCATGGATCTGTGATGGCTATACATGTGGCGGTCTCATGGATCTGTGATGGCTATATATGTGGCGGTCTCATGGATCTGTGATGGCTATATATGTGGTGGTCTCATGGATCTGTGATGGCTATATATGTGGCGGTCTCATGGATCTGTGATGGCTATATATGTGGCGGTCTCATGGATCTGTGATGGCAGACAAGTGGACAAGGCAGGGCCAACGAAGGGCACACCATTCGTGGCTTCCTGCTTCGGTTATCGAGCTGGTGCCAGGGTACCCTATCCGACATGGCCAGCCATGTCTACCCCACTCCTGGTACTTGCAACAACTGCTTTTTTTCAAGGCTGGGTGCAGCGAAACGCACGAGACGCGAGAGAGCTGCAAACACGATGCGTGGTGGGAGCGACGCATCCGCACACAACTTGTTCACCTCTCAAAGCTGTCCGCTACAACATCGGACCATCCTCCTCGCCAGGAGCTGGGTAGCCAAGAGGACTGGCAAAACAACAATCTGCCAGCCTAGGACCTTGGAGCCTGCAAACTTAAGTCAGGGTCACTTAGCACAACCTTCTAGACATGACACCGGCTGGCATGCCTCGCTTTCTTGTTGCCATGTTCAGGTTGTCATGTCTCAGCTGAACAGTTTGCTGAACAGACCAACACGAACCCGAGGCCTCGCCTCACCGGCACTATCCCTTTTCTCACCTGACCAACGTTACCCCCAGGCCCCACATGAGCAATGTCACCCCCCTGGGCTCACCTGAGCAGGTTGTTCACGATCTGGCGCGTGCGCGTGCCGTCCCCCATCACCGTAACGGGGATGCTATCTGCTCGCATTGGGGGGAAAAAGGGATACGCAAACGTGGTTGCGTGAGTCCATGTGGGCATGTGGGCATGGCATGTGGGCGTGTGGGCCTGTGGGCCTGTGGGCCTGTGGGCCTGTGGGCCTGTGGGCCTGTGGGCCTGTGGGCCTGTGGGCCTGTGGGCCTGTGGGCCTGTGGGCCTGTGGGCCTGTGGGCCTGTGGGCCTGTGGGCCTGTGGGCCTGTGGGCCTGTGGGCCTGTCGGCCTGTGGGCATTTAGGCATGTGTGGGAAAAGGGGATAACACCAAGGGGCGGCGCGTGGTGATGCATGTGGGCAATGCATGTGGGCATGTGGGCGTAGACCGTACACACGCGGCAGATTTTAATGACACGCCGACGGTGAGGTATGAACCCCAAACCCTAAACCCTAAGCTGTACGCTCAAGCCAGGCCACGAGTCCTGCATCAGTGACCCAGTCAACGCTGGTGAAACGATGCAAAAAGTTGAACAAGTGTGCTAGGTTCACAAAGTTGCGGAATGGATGGGAATGCAGAATGGATGGGTGTTCCGGTTGCGACGCGGAACTGTAGGTTGTCAGGCAGGCAAAACGATCCCATGCCCCACTTCACGAGGAGCGGTGGGGGGAGAGGGGGAGGAGAAGAAGCATGAGGGCAGGGAAAGGTAGGGAGGGATGCAGGAAATAGGCGGCTGGAAACAGAAAAGCCAAGCAGGCTTTATGAAAATTTTGAAAACCTACGTCATTCCAGGCACAGCCAATCCTTTCCCCCTTCACCCTTCCCCCAACCCCGCCCTCGCCTACATAGGCAAACGAATGTACTGTCCAGATCCACAACCGCCAAAGCGACCCACTAGAAGACATCCGCCATTCTGCCCATCACATGTCGTTCTAGATTAGGAGCGACCACGATTAGGAGCGATTAGGAGCGACCACGATTAGGAGCGATTAGGAGCGTCCACGGAGAATACATAGTAGCACCAAGACGTCTACATCATGAATACCGCTGTAGTGGCCACGTAGGCACCTACACAGTGACCGCGTGAAGACCTATACAGTGACCACCACGAACCGGCCAGGTCGACCAACAGGTCAACGTCCGCGCTGGTGCGCACAGAGAAGACGTCGACCGCGGACTCCAGCTCGTCGCGGATGTTGATGGGCACGTGCTCCAGCTCCAGCCGCCCGCTCTCGATCTGGTCACTCGGCCACCAACGATCAACAACGAGTGAAGGATGCAACAGATATCAAAGACGCACACAATGGGAATGACATGTCCATCAGGATGGCCATGTAATGATGAAAAAGTGATTGCCTCTTTGCTCTCGTAAACCAGGCCTGACCCAGCCGCTCTCGATCTGGCGGTTGGGACAGGGGATATGTGGAAATGTAGGGACACAATCGCTGTGTGAGCAGAAACCGCGCGACCAACGTAGACATCTCAGCACATAGGTGGAGGGGTCGCCCTCTCCAAGCCTACTTTATGCTGGCACCCGCAACAACGAGCAACCACAAGCAAGAGAGGGTCGTGTAAAAAACATCCCCATGGGTTCAACTCATAGTGCAGGCGCAGTCACACCCGCGACGACAACCTATGATGGAACAACGTCGACAACGAAGCACATCGCGGACGTCAATGAGCCAGGGGCCACTTGTGCCGCACCTGCTCGCCACAGGCTAGCATCCCACTTAGCGTGGAATGATCTCGCTTGTCTTACCTGGGAAAGGTCCAGAACATCAATAAGCAGCTGCACAAGTTGTTGACTATGGCCCGGGATCCGTAACCCATTCTCCCCCCCCCCCTTCACCACACTTTGGACGGGTCCAATACGTCATTGTGCCACTGCAGCAGCTCTTCAGCTCTGGCCCACAACCTTCTCTCTGTACACCCAAGGCCCCCTTCACGGACTGTGGACAGGCCGAGGATGTCGTTGAGCCGCCGCCGCATGCGATCAGGTGTAGCCCACATTCTCACCTCCAGCCCTATATTGAATACGCTGGGCAGGCCTTTAATGTCCTACCTCGGACAGGTCCCATACATCGTTGAGCAGCGGCAGCACATCATCCGGCATGGCCCACATTCTCAACTCTATCAGGAATGCCCCCCGGGTCTTCTCACCAACAGAAGCTGCAGCAGATGTAGGCCCCAACCAATAGTGCGTGACCCTCCCCCCATGCCCCTCACCTTGGACAGGTCCAATATGGATTAAGAAGCTGCAGCAGATGTCGGGCCCAATCACTAACCCATAGCCCCCCCCTTCCGCCTCACCTTGGACAGGTCCAATATGTCATTTAGAAGCTGCAGCAGGTCGTCCGTGCACCGCTTCATCTGCTTCAACGTCATGTGCGCGAACCGGCCCAGCTTCTCGTCCAGCAGGATGTCCAGCAAGCCGATGATGCCTGCGACAGGTGTGCGGATTTCATGGCTGCAGCGGTGGCGGCAATGGGGGGAGCCATGGGGGGAGCCATGGATGAATGGCGGTGGTGTGCACAGCTGGCAGCGCTGGGACCAAGTCAGCAGTGTGCTAAGGTGGCACCATGGGGTGCATGGTGGTGGCGGATCGAGGGGGATGATGTGGCCCAGTGTGGCGAGGGGGCCAGTGTCGTCGATGCAAGGGGATGGGGGGCCAACGCGAATGGGGCGATGATGGGAGTGAGGCAGCGTGGTCAGTGGCATGCCAGGCATGCCCGCAGTGCAAAGGGACCTGGTAATGGGCAGACAAGGATTGTAAGCCTGGAGTCACTCGATAATAAACTCTGTGATCACTATCAAGTGCGCAACCATGGCAGGCCCTGGAATGCAACCAGCAAAGAGTGGCCGCCCCCTCCCCACCGCCACCCACCTCAAATTAGATACTGTGAACATGCTCTTGATCTAAGATGTGTCCCCCACATGGATAACGAGCGTCTAGCCCAGCTCACGTCCTCCCTCTTCCCCCCCGGCCCACCCCACACCCACCTCATGTTGGACAGGAACATGCTCTTGGTCTGGCTCATATCTTCCGCGCGGCACTTGGCCTCCATGAAGCGCTTGTTGAGCGCGACGAGCTTCTTCTTGAGCTTCATCTCGTTCTTGATGGGCAGCGTGAGCCGGATCACGACGGCGCAGCCAAACAGGAACACGATGACGCACGCGACCGAGACCAGGATGCGGGTCAGCCGCCGGCCCTCGTCCACGTCGCCCATGATGCTCGACCGACGGAGCATGTTGACCAGGTTCAGGGACAGCATGTGTTGGATGCGCTTGCGGGAAAGGTAGTAGCCTGTCCCTTGGACGCGGACCAGCTGGCCCGTGATGTTGTAGTTTATGCCGGCCGAGGGCGCCACAGAGGTCTCGGATGCCGACGCGCCGGTCAAGGACTGGCCGGGCATGCCAGGTCCAATCATGAAGTTGGTTTGCGATTGGCGGGCGTCCTGTCGCGCGAGTAGCTCCTGGGGGAGGTGAGCACCCATCGATGTACGACGAACAACTGACATGATTATGTTAGAACAATTTGTTGAGGGCGTCGCGAGTAGCTGCCGGGGGCGGTGAGGACCGATTAGTGAGATAATAATCGAAGCAATGGATCTTTTACAAGCGTTGCGCGAGCAGCTCCTGGGGGAAGCGATGATGATTACGATACCAGTAACAGCAACAGTCATAATAACAGTGGCAGAACGATCCAAGACAGCCGAGATAAGGACATCACCGATAGTCATGCAATAATGGCAACAAGGATGAATGGGTAGGAGCAGGGGAAACTGAAGGGAAGAGGAGTTGAGGTGGCGGGAAGGGAAGCGGTGAATCAGCCATGGGTTTGGAGGGGAGAGGATGGGTACTTACCTGTGGGAGGCACGAGAGGGGACCTGAGCGTAGGGATACTGACACATGGGGAATGGGGGGTGGGGGAAATGGGGGAAGAGGGGAAGAGGGGAAGAGGGGGGCATGATAGAAGATAATATAGCGCACTACGGAACAAGGGGGTGGGGGGATGGGGGAATTCAGGCACCCACTCTACCGAGGTATGCAGGTCCCCTAACGGGGTGTCCAGGAACACCTGATGGCAGCAGGAGCCGGGAAGGGCAGGTATTTATGGACCATAGTATACACGATAATAAGCAAAGTAATTTATTATCAGCATAACATTAGCAACTGGTTGTCCACGAGCAGCGAGGGCACCGGGATGGGCAGGTATTTATGCACCAATGCATAGTAGATGAGACTGTACCTAGGAGGAATGAATTGTTCAGGCCGCCTACCTGGGTGTCCACGACCAGCGAGGGCACCGGGAACGGCTCGGCCGAGGGGTCGTAAAAGATGACCCCCTCGCTAAGGTTGTAGCGCAGGTGGCCGTACGTGGAGGGCATCATGCTGGTTCCGAGCAGATCCCCGCCCTGGAGCGGCGTGGGGAGGAATGTGATGGGGAGGGAGGAGCGGCATGGGGAGGGATGTGATGGGGAGGGAGGAGCGGCATGGGGAGGGATGTGATGGGGAGGGAGGAGCGGCATGGGGAGGGATGTGATGGGGAGGGAGGAGCGGCATGGGGAGGGATGTGATGGGGAGGGAGGAGCGGCATGGGGAGGGATGTGATGGGGAGGGAGGAGCGGCATGGGGAGGGATGTGATGGGGAGGGAGGAGCGGCATGGGGAGGGATGTGATGGGGAGGGAGGAGCGGCATGGGGAGGGATGTGATGGGGAGGGAGGAGCGGCATGGGGAGGGATGTGATGGGGAGGGAGGAGCGGCATGGGGAGGGATGTGATGGGGAGGGAGGAGCGGCATGGGGAGGGATGTGATGGGGAGGGAGGAGCGGCATGGGGAGGGATGTGATGGGGAGGGAGGAGCGGCATGGGGAGGGATGTGATGGGGAGGGAGGAGCGGCATGGGGAGGGATGTGATGGGGAGGGAGGAGCGGCATGGGGAGGGATGTGATGGGGAGGGAGGAGCGGCATGGGGAGGGATGTGATGGGGAGGGAGGAGGCCATGGAGAGGGCCGTGGGGAGGGCCATGGGGAGGGTCATGGGGACTGGGGAGAGAGATTAGAATATGCCTCCAGGCACTCGCACATGCGCACGCGGACAAGGATCCCAAAAGTGGGCAAGCGGCCAAGATATAAGATAGTGGTATAACATATTGTGTATATACCAAAAGTGGGCAAGCGGCCAAGATATAAGATAGTGGTATAACATATTGTATATATACCAAAAGTGGGCAAGCGGCCAAGATATAAGATAGTGGTATAACATATTGTATATATACCAAAAGTGGGCAAGCGGCCAAGATATAAGATAGTGGTATAGCATATTGTATATTTACCAAAAGAGGCAGTCACCTCGAATTATATTCATTTTTCCATGTGCATCAGCCCACCCATGAATTGGCACCCTTCCAAGGTTCCTGCCTAGCATGGAAATGGCAACCATCGGAACCGAACAGGCGGACGCGGCGATCACCTCGGTCTCCATGAACATAACCCCCCGTTGCATCAACATCACCCTCGCTCACATAAACACCTTCAACCACCGACGAGAGATCAGGCACGTCGCCGTACCTCAGTCTCGATGTACATGAACCCCCCTTGCTCGAGTGCCACCTTGCGCACGTAGAGCTGCAGGTCGGTCACCTCGTAGTAGATCCCAAAGGAGCTCAGCAGGCCGCCGCTGGGGTTGAACTGCGCCTCGCAGCACAATGATGGGCGATTGCAGCACGCGATGGCAATGACAGACGTGGGCGATGGTGAGGAGAACGGTTGGGGTTGAACAGCGCTGGGTTACAACGTGTATGCGGTGACCAGTGTTGGTGACAAACAATGGCAACGATGAACGTGGGCGCGGGTGAACGTGTGCGCTGGTGATTGGGAATGACTGATGTCTATTCACGTTGTGATCAGGGATTCCGACACGCAATGGCAGTGACGGATGCGAGCGAGGATACAGAAAGGCAGATGCAGCCATAGGGAAGAAGATGAGACAGATGGCGCGGTGGTATGCCCCAACCACAACCACGCACACCAGGATGCGAGCACACGCTATCACTCACGATCGGGTACGTGCAGGAGAACCCCGTCGGGCTGCCGGACCCCAAGATATCGTGCAGGACGAGCCAGTGCATCGTCTCCGGCTTGAACCCGGACAGAAGCGTCCGCACGAGGTCCCCCTTAAAGGGGCTGACCGTGCGCACGCGCTCCCCCACAGGGACACCGAACCGGTCCAACACGCGAAACGTGATCAGCTCGTCCGCAATGGACGCCGACTCCTCCTCGATCAGGTAGCTCACACCGGTGGCCTCGTCGATGCGGTGGACAAAGGAGTGGAGGGTGATCCCGTTGAGGATGTACAGGTGCCAGCCCTCGGGTCCCTGGAGCGCCGTTTCCTGAAGCAGGCGCACCATGGCAGGGTGCGAGGTGTTGCGGACGACGTGCCGGTCGCCAAGGCTGCGGGAGGGGGAGGGGGGGGAGGGGATAGGGGGGGGGGAATAAGGGGGGGATGAGGGGAGGGACGATAAAGTAGGGGGGCGGGGCAGCGGGAGAGGCATGAGTAGGAGTACAAAGGGCAAGGGGGAGAAACAGGGGGGGGGGGCGAGGGAGAAGAGGGGATGAGGAAGTGGTGAGCATCGAAGCGTTGAGCGGCGAGAGCATCTCTGGTGACTTTAAGATATATTGGTTTCAGTTAGTTAAGGAGTCATGACCAGCGACCAAGGATGGGCGGTGGCTTACCAGCTCCGCGAGTTCAAGTACTTGTTTGGGTATCCCAAACTGGCGTGTGAATAACCTGCCGTTGCTGCATGACCTCCCCTGTCAGGGCACATGCTTGATGTATCAATGACGAGACAAGCAACCCAGGCCGGAAGTCGGGAGAATGTATCATCCGATCTTCACCAGCTTTTGCCGTTGGTAGAGAATCCTGAGGACGCACGGAGTACAGCACAACCCTCCAGTACAAAAAAAGCTATGGTACAAAACCCGCTATAGTACAACGCTGTAGTACAAAAACTGCCACAGAACAACGCTTTAGTACAAAAACGCTGTACTACAACGCTTTAGTACAAAAACGCTGTACTACAACGCTATAGTACAAGAACCGCTACAGTTCTACACTTTAGTACATCCCTTCCTCACGGCGACGCCAGACAGCCATGTGTGGAACCAGCAGGAGGGACACATGCATCCCACCCACTGGTCCATGCGGTACACAGCCGCGCCTTTTGACGTGTCATGCAAGTAGAGCCCTTTGGGCCCTTGCTCCACTCCCATGTGGGAATCCGTCATGGCATCCGTTGCCACGCTCACGTGTCAGGCGATCCGCTGCGCTGCACATACGCATGTGCAACTAAACACTCTACTACACTCTCCCCCACGCACATGTCGGCAATCTGCTGCGCCGAGCGCCCAAGCACCGCGGCCGACCGGTGCATGCTCTCCAGCAGACTCCGCGTGTGCTCCTCCAGCGTGATGAGCACCTGGTCCTGGTACTGCTCGCTGATGCTGGACAGCGAGGCAGTCGTCCGCTTGTTGTTGATGGCCCAGCTGATGAAGGCCACGGTGGAGATGCAGGCGGCGAGGAGCAGCTGTGGGGATGCATGTGGGGTGGAAGGGAACACGGGGGTGGTCCGCAAGGTGTGTGCATGTTGTGTGTGTGTGTAAGGCGAGCATGGAGATGCATGCGGCGAGGAGCAGCGGGGGCGGCGGGTATGGGTGGGGGTGGAGGGGAAAAGAAGCGTGCTGTCTAGAGGGCGTGGAGATGCATGCGGTAAGGAGGAGCTGTGTTGGGGGGGGGGGGAGAAGGGAGGGGAGATATGCGTGAGCATTCGAGAGAGTGGGGGGGGGGGAGAAGCACGCAGCAAGGAGTGGCTGTGTGTGTTTTTAGGATTGTTTGTGTAAAAAATATTGCAGTTGAGGCAGGGCACAGAGGGGTGTTTAGGAAGCGGTGTACGGTGTTGGGGAGGGGAGGTGTCTGTTGGTAAGGGGGAGGAGGACCAAGAGCGATGCAAATCATGTGTGTGTATGTGTGTCTACTCGTAAGGCCAGAGGGGGGAAGAGGGGGGAAGAGGGGGGAAGAGGGGGAAGAGGGGGGAAGAGGGGGGAAGAGGGGGGAAGAGGGGGGAAGAGGGGGAAGAGGGGGGAAGAGGGGGAAGAGGGGGAAGAGGGGGGAAGAGGGGGGAAGAGGGGAAGAGGGGGAAGAGGGGGGAAGAGGGGGAAGAGGGGAAGAGGGGGAAGAGGGGGGAAGAGGGGGAAGAGGGGGGAAGAGGGGGAAGAGGGGGAAGAGGGGGAAGAGGGGGAAGAGGGGGGAAGAGGGGGAAGAGGGGGGAAGAGGGGGGAAGAGGGGGAAGAGGGGGAAGAGGGGGGAAGAGGGGGGAAGAGGGGGAAGAGGGGGAAGAGGGGGGAAGAGGGAAGAGGGGGAAGAGGGGGAAGAGGGGGAAGAGGGGGGAAGAGGGGGGAAGAGGGGGGAAGAGGGGGAAGAGGGGGGAAGAGGGGGAAGAGGGGGAAGAGGGGGGAAGAGGGGGAAGAGGGGGAAGAGGGGGGAAGAGGGGGAAGAGGGGGAAGAGGGGGGAAGAGGGGGAAGAGGGGGGAAGAGGGGGGAAGAGGGGGAAGAGGGGGAAGAGGGGGAAGAGGGGGGAAGAGGGGGAAGAGGGGGGAAGAGGGGGAAGAGGGGGAAGAGGGGGAAGAGGGGGAAGAGGGGGGAAGAGGGGGAAGAGGGGGAAGAGGGGGAAGAGGGGAAGAGGGGGGAAGAGGGGGAAGAGGGGGAAGAGGGGGAAGAGGGGGGAAGAGGGAAGAAGAGGGGGGAAGAGGGGGAAGAGGGGGAAGAGGGGGAAGAGGGGGGAAGAGGGGGAAGGGGGGGAAGAGGGGGAAGAGGGGGAAGAGGGGGGAAGAGGGGGGAAGAGGGGGAGAGAGGGGGGAGAGGGGGAGGGGGAGGGGAAGAGGGGGGAGAAGAGGGGTGTTTGTTGAAAGAGGGGTGTTTCGTTGAGGGGAATGAAGGCTGGGGGGGGGGAGGGGGAACAACAGTGGGGGGTATTCAAGGCATAGAGTAAGATGAGAGTAAAGATCGTTCTTGGAGGCAGGGGGAGGCGGGGATTAAGGGACGGTTGGGGCAAGTGTATGGGGAAAAGGCCTTCAGGGCCTTTGGGGTTCTGGGGGGGGCGGGGGGGGGGGGCTGGCAAGGGGGAAAGGCAGACCAGGGGGAGAGGGCAGAACAGGGAAGAAGGTGGGGAGGCGGATAGGGGAATGGCAACCATTAGCACCAGGGGGGGGGGGGGGGGGGCAATGCCACCTGCCTTTCCCCATGCCACCTGCCTTTCCGCATGCCACCTGCCTATTGGCAAAGGGTTTAGATCTGTCGAGGCGATGTGCAAAGGCAGAATCCAACAAAGCATTTGATTTGTGAAGCCGTAAGCGTGACGTGCTTGAGAGTAAGGGGGGTTATTACCATGCGGGCTGATTGCCCTGCCCGTGCATGTCCAGACAAAGAAGTCATATTCAACAGCTACTTACATCAGCATGCACCTCAATTTTAAACGTTCCAGAGCATGATCAGATGATTTAGTCAGGTACACACTGCGGGACTATGTCACTGCTGAAAAAACACCCTGCTGATAAAACATCGCGTGTGTGGTCCAAGCGACGGGGGCAGATTGTGGCCCGCAACGTTCCGCGTAGATCCGTAACGGGAATTCTTACCACAATGACCACGCGCGCCATAAGCACCGAATTAGTTCGGGTTGTCGATTTGCCTTTCGCCAGCAGGCCATGCAGCCGAGACGCGGTGTGCCATTTGACAGATTTGCCATGGGCGGGTCGAGGCCGACGCTCTCGAAGCCCCGTGAATGGCAGGTCTTCCTTGTTGCCATCCGGGGGAGATGCCAGGGAGCCGGCGGGTGCAACAAGAACGTCATCGCAACTTTTGGGAGAGCTATCTTCGCAGCTTTCTATGCTACCCACGGAATTACTAGCTATCATCTCTTTCGAACCGGACCTGTGGCCATGCGCGCCACGAGCAGTAGCTATAGACGACGCTCTCCCTTCTGTTGACGCCAGACTCGCGACCACGGCCCTGTTATTAGCCTCCACATCATCCAAGTGCTCTTCTTCGCCCTCCCCAGACTTCGCATATCTGGGCGTCTTGGGCGGACCTCTCGCGGGCGGATCTGCCCGCACGGCTGAAAAGAACTGCAACCCTGTCATGCCCGACCCCCATAGCTAACGACCGCCTTTCTCTCACCGTACGCTGTTTTTCTTCTGCGGATCCCCTGCGGCAAACGTGGTCTCATGGCTGCACTCGCGGCGATGAGTCAAGCCCGCAAACACGGGGAAATGGGTCGATCGCCAGGAACAACCTTTACGTCACCCAAACGGACAGGCACGTGCCTACACACCCATACAACGGACCATTGTACCATAACCAGGCCATCACCTTAAATTGGCGAAATGATGTCCAGCGCTTGGGCGTGCGTGACGCGCCGTGGACGGTTGCAATTGCAGAGCTGATTGCAGAGCTACCTATATGCAGGATACAACAACCCGTCGATTCAGCGATCACAATATTGACCTATGCGGGCGTCGAAGATGAAACATCGAATCCACGACAATAATTGCCTGGCACGACCACGATGCTTAACTAGATTCTACGCGAGTGACCCCCCGGCAGGTTCCTAAGAAGTCGTGGTGCAAGTATTGGATCGACAGATTCGCTGGACAGAAACGCTGGACAGTGGAAAGGAACGTGATTCACGTGCCGGTTGACCTCGCCCACATCTGGCGGGGCCTGGGCGAGGGAATAAACTCAACTCAACTCAACTCAACAGCTGGCCTCCGCTAGTAAGTCGGAGATTCGGTGCAGTCGACACCCACACATGTCAGTGTCCTGGCCCTCGGCCGTTTCCAAATCTCTGCTGCCCATGTGCGGCGTGGGCAACAACAACAACAAGAACAACACATGTCAGCAAAATTGGACGATCTTTTACTCATTTTCCCCTCTCACCTCTTTGGTCCATAATTGGCTAATAAAAAACATACCCATTTCCCCGAAAAAGTGGACGATCTTTTTGTGCGGGCCAACTGCCGTCTGCCACCCACCTCTAGAAAACGTGACTCCAGAAAAGTGTAAGCGGAACCACCCACACTCCAGAAAAGTTTTACAGTACGGAAACGTGTACAGTAGCTTGGACAGGATGCCCGTCGCCGTTTACATTATACACCCCCAGCAGGGCAGGAATGCGAAAATCCCGGGCGGGAAACAGACTGGACCGGTTACCAGGAGGGTACACCCCTCGCATTGGTAAGTATATTAAATAATTATGAGGCTGGGCGCCGGCCAGCTGCAAGCGATAAATAAAACAAAAGAATTTTAATTAACTAATTCCCGAGTGTAGTGAACTGTAGTTTTCGAAGCTACCAAACAAACAAAGAAAGTGTAAATAAATATTATTTTCCTGTCACGTGTGCAGCTTTCTCGCTAACAAACAAAGAAATATGAAATCTCTGGCTGAAAAATGTGCTTTTCCTAGCCGTAGAGCAGTGCATCCGGCTGGGTTATACATAACAAAGTCAACAAACAAAGAATTATTAAATTTCGCAGCCAGTTCAACGGTTGTTCGGTAACCAAACAAACAAACTAATAATTAATTAATTGGGCGGACACAGTAGCACTTTCAACCAATAAAACGCTAATGTCTAATTCCGAAGGGCCTTTTGGCTGAACTGAATTAAAACTACCAATGCGAGGGGTGTACCAGGTACTTGATTCTATTTGTAACCACCGTCGGCGCGGGACAGCCCGCGAAATTTTCCCAACCCGGCCAGTTTGCCCGAGAGTTTTGCCCGTGTGGACCCAGCCTCAGTCACGTTTGCTCTCGAAGCTTCCGCACTACGCACTCCGAAGTAGCCTCCGCACTCCGCAGTAGCTCGCACTCCGCAGTATCTATATCAAGCCGTGCCGATGCCAAAACCCCGGCCGGAGCTCCGGCCGGGTACGGTAGGTACAGTACAGTAGGTACATGTACTTGACTGCAACCTGTGGTCCACGCCAGCATCCAGCAGTCTTGTCAGGGTTTGCGAGCTCAAGATCGGCAGCCGAACCCTGGCCGAACCCTGGCCGAACCGGTATCTAATTTTCAACCCGTTACATTTGAGAGAGTCTTTCGCCTTGCAGCCATTTGGGCGTTTGGGATGCATCGGCGCAGGCAAACGATCATGGGCATCAAAGCATTCATAGCACAGCCAATTGCATGGCCGACCACGACGCACTTAAACGTGGGCACAGGCTCTATTGCTTGGCCATTTAGTTCTGTCCGTACTGAGAAGCTCCTCGCTTCCTTTCAAATAGCTATGGCAACCGACGGTAAATCGGCCTGTAGCAGCCGCTGGCGCCACCCTGTAGTTTTCGGGTTGGTGCAGTGGTCGTTACGCCCTCTATTATTTGGAGCGCACAGGCAAAGACATGCGGCGCCAAGGTCAGGATGAAAAGGCCACCGACGTATCCCATCCACGACAAACCTGCATGTCATTGTGGGCATGTCATTGTGGGAAGTGTCTCATTTTGGTCGAAGCTCGCGTTGTCACAGTTGGCTGTATTCGTTTTGTCAAGGGGACTAAATTCCCAGCCGCAGGTACACCGCCATGCCGTCGACAGCTCAAAAGCGAGGATACATTGGGTTCTTGAGCCGGCCGTGTATCTGCTACTCGGCAGTGCTTGCCGTCTCCATCCTCATTCTGATCATGGCAGCGTTTAAAAAGGCCACCGTGCATTGTCCTACTGGGAATGACGGCGGCCAGGTCGGCACTTTCGCTACCTTGTCCAGGCTAATGCCTGGCAACTTGAGCCATATCGTGCAGCAATCAGATAATGCACTCGTGTCCACTCTTGGATTGCACAAGCTGCCTACGGAATCGGTTACAGCGTTGTCGAGTTCCGTTACCGCAACGACGGGCAGCCCAGGTACGGCTTGGCTTCCGAATGGCAGCTCCGCCTCAAACGCTCCCATACGGCAAAGGCATATAGTACACGCCAACTTTCTTAAATCCAATTTTGAGACGGATAACCCGCACTCGTGCTTCTGCACTTGTGCTGAAGGGAGTAAGCGTTCCCGTGACATGCCTAGTGGCTGTGCCTCATTCGCGAGGAAGGGTACGACCAGGGAGACGGCTTTTCAGAGCAGCGCCTTAGTTTTCCTTAATGAGGATATTGGAGGTGAAGGACGCACATACCCTGGGCGGCTTAAAATTCGCTGGCAAACACCGAGGAAACCATGACATGTGGCTGCCTTTGTTGGTCTCGCTCAGTCGAATAGAGCCATCACACCACAATCACACCCGCTCACATGGCCGTGATGGTGATCCATGGCCCCGGTGGTGTGGGGCAAGCGGACTGAGGCGATTCGTCGTTGATGCTAGGATACGAGCATAGCCATTCATAAATACCAACACGTATGGTAGCACGTCATACTCTATATAGGCTTACCGCTGGCTCCCATTGGAGGTCAACCGTGTCATGGGGCATTAGTTTAGTATCTTGTCTCAGGGAGTGTCGTTGGAATCTGGCAATGCTGGTGGTAACCGCACTTGGGCCGGCATCATAGTCACCTGATCCCTCGCGGCTAAGTGCGGAAGGTACGTTTGGTATCACGAGCACGACATGAGCACGTACGTATGGGGTGGAGGGACAGCACTCTATTCAGCGTCGCAGTAGCGAGTCACTCTCCCCCCGCCCCGCATGCTCCTGGTATGACTGAGCACTGCCGACAACCGCAGGCCTATCGGTGCACCCGTGCGATTGGCAACGCCTCTCTGTTTAGGGTGTGCCTTCTCCACCTGCCCTCCCTGCCACCTCCTCTTATTCTTGCGGTCGAAGCTTCTGCTATTTTCTGATGGCCGGCATCCCGTCAATCTACAGATGTCATCATTAACTGAGCTTGTGGGATATCAATAGTGACCTGGTTTTCGGTCGAAACCATTAGGTCACCGGGATTGACGAGTATTTTTTCTTTTCATTGTATTTTCCCTATAAGCTTCGATCAGTCTCCGCGCTGACAGCTGGCGTCGCGCTGCATGACCTACCTCCCATGCCCACGCATGTGCGCACACACGCACACATGCCTGTGCTTGGAACGACAGCCGCTGGCACCCATGGTGGTATTAGCGGTGACGGTGACAGTAATGGCGATGGCGCGGACGAGGCCCCACCCCCCTGTCGCCTCGCCAGCGTGCTCGTCCTCAAGTCGGCGCGCACGGGCTCCTCCTGGTTCACCGACATGCTCAACGCGCACAAGCAGGTAGGCTCATGGGCGTGCTATGTATGATATGACAGTAGGCTCATGGGCGTGCAGTATATGATATGACAGAAATGCTCGTCCTACTGCTGTAGATGACCGTTGGCTCCATCACGTGCATGGGTGTGTGCTGAGATCAGGTAGTCAGAGGGTAAGATGACACCTGCGCTGTCATGCAACCTAACTACACTCCTCTGGTGGAGTAGTCTGTGGTCATGCGGATTGTATCGTTGAACAATCTCATGGATAAGGCAGCGGCCTTTGTCATCAAAAGGCCGTGTAGTATGATGGAAAATCAATATTCTCTTGTTAGCGCTCCGGCTCGTTGGCAGGCGCGCACCGGCCACATACTTGAACCACCGTCGCCAATCGGTCAGTTGACCCCGCTGCCTGGAAACTGGAAAAGCGGTGGCGCACTAAACGTCGCAGTCATGATGTTGACAGGGGGATGACGTACCACCCGTGTTCGTGTGAGGGAGTGACGAACAGCCAGTGTTCGTGTGAGGACTGCCATTGGTAATAATAAGGGACATGCATGCCTCACGGCCTTCCATGCACCTCCCATGGCATGGAAGTTACCACGCAGTGCCCCCCCCCATCCCCCCCTGTGGGCAATGAGAAAGCACTGGGGCGCAACACTGGGTGTGGGAAGTCGGTGGGAAGACCATGGGGCAGCCAAGAGGGGGAATGACAGCACGTGGTTCTGGGTTGATGGACGTTCAGTTTGCCAGGCGGTTTGCCTCGACTATAGGGTAACTGCGCATCTTGGCATGTGCAGCCAGTGTACCCGACACGAACCCGCCGGAATCCCAGGGTCCGCGCAAATGAGCATCAAAACTGCGGGCAGAACATGCAAACGAGCATGCACATCAAACAGCCGAGATCTGAACAGCATGCGCACCAAACAAGAATGCGTATAAATTATTATTAAGTGTGCCGATCTAGGCCTTCTTTGTACTATTGTTGCACAAGGAGGTTGGTGAGCGGCCACCTACGGTTTGTTTATTGTGGCGATTGCTGATGGGCAGATCCTGGGCTGGCCTTGGCCGCACGCTCGTCAGAAAGCATCCCCCCCCAACCCCAACCCTATGCCTTCTAAGGGTTCCTCATCATTTGAGTGGCTACACGACTGCGGGTGATGGGCAGATCGTGGGCCGTCCAGAAGCCCTCAACCACCTGGCCAACACGGGGCAGCCCGTAGAGATCCAGCTGGACTACCTGGAGGGTCTCCTGAACGGATCCGTGGTGCCTGCGGTCGCCCACGCCAAGTTCCAGGGGCTGCCCACGATGGAGGAGTTGTGCAAGGCGGCACGGGCAAAAGCGCGCGAGATGCACAGGACTCAGGTGTGTTCCCCGCATCTCCCTATTGGCAAGTGTGTTTGCCCATTGCAGTAATGTGTAGGTAGACTCCTGTGGAGCCCATTGCAGTAATGTTTGCACTCCTGGGGAGCCCATTGCAGTAATTTGTGCACTCCTTCTGTGGAGCCCATTGCAGTAATGTGTGCACTCCTTCTGTGGAGATCATTGCAGTAATGTGTGCACTCCTTCTGTGGAGATCATTGCAGTAATGTGTGCACTCCTTCTGTGGAGATCATTGCAGTAATGTGTGCACTCCTTCTGTGGAGCCCATTGCAGTAATGTGTGCACTCCTTCTGTGGAGATCATTGCAGTAATGTGTGCACTCCTTCTGTGGAGCCCATTAGCGGTTGCCTTTAGGGGGTGGCCCCTGGAAGACCTATAGGGCGCAATGGTGTCTGACCATGGCTGCTGTTTACCCTAGTTCTGTACTTGGTATACCAGAACTATGTACCACGTATGCTGGTTCTTTAAGCAGTTTCTTGGTTGAGCCTCATGCCTGGAGACTCTGTGCCTTCGCTGCCTTACTGAAATGTGCAACTGGACGTGTTGGTTCCTATCAGCGCTGAATTTTTATACTTCTACAGGTCCTGGGACCAGGTCTTATTAGGAAAAAGGCCCATCGAGCTTTTCGTTTGGTGCCTTGTGCAGTGAACAAGACGCATGGTTGCCCACGAAACCCCAGGAGACAGCAGGGCTGTGGCTTGGCTGCATTCTTGGACGCTTTTAACCAAGGGTAATGCCCTGCATGCCCCCCTGCCCGCCTGCCTGCCCGCCCACCCGCCTGTCTGTCTGTCTGTCTTCCTTCCTGTCTTTCCGATATAATGCCGTCCTCTGTCACAGCCGGCATTCCTAGTGTTGCCCCGAGCAATGGTGGTCACTATGAGCCCCGAGCGGCGTACAGTGATCGCCCTCCCCAATGGCACAGTTGACCGAGCTCCCTTGCTCAAGAGACCAGAGTCCCTGCGTCGCCTGGCTGACATCATCGTGAACACGCACGCAAAGGTGAGCGATGATGTCAAGCCATGACCCCCTTCACCCTCATTTCATTTAAGGAAAAAGGGTTGGGAGAAAGAGAGAGAGAAATGGCACGTACTGGTTCAAAGCATCAACTCGTGGGAGCGCGATGCTGCGACTCGTTCTTTTTATTGAAAGTTCACTCTTGTGAGGTCAAATTCAAAAAAAAGGATCAGCCAACCATTATTGCCTTGAATCACGCCGTATGAAGTTCATGGTGGCCCTTGGGCACTGCAATACGGTAAAGTGGGCGGTCATTGCCGCGCTTTCATACCTATTTTAGTGACTTGCTCACTATGACAGTGTGGGTTCTACTGTTGGTTGTGCAGCTGAATGGTCCTGAGGGGCCATGAGAAGGCTAAGTCAGTGTTGGCTCAAAGAAGGAAGTTCAGGTTTGTCAGTATTATCAATTCTAGGTGTAAGTCTTGGAGTTGTGTTTCATGTGCAGCTGATAGTCCTGCGGCGGCGTTACATGTCCCGGACGTGGGTGGTCAGTTTCCACGATCCAAGTTTTAAACATAGTGCTTCCAATCTTCACGTATTCTCTTGACACTTTGTAAACTGCGGCCAGTTGAGTGTGTCCGACCTGCGGAATATTGTAAACTGCGGGTCAGTTCAGTGCTTCCAACCTACTCTCCTGACCTGTTGTGTACTGTTTCATGGATCCCGCCCATGTCTCATGCATGCATGCGCAGCTGATGGTATTGCGGCGGCGCAACGTGGTCAAGTGGGCGGTCAGCTTCGCGCGCGCGCAGCAGCTGGCGCAAGAGTGCGGCGTCTGGAACGAGGAGCCAGCGACGATCAACTGCACGCACCGCATGGCAGGCAGCAAGACCCGGATGAGCACCACGGTGCGTGGTGGCTTCTAATCACCAGACGACTGTCAGCACCCTGTGCGGTAGCATCTGGCAATGTCATTCTCATCCCCTACCCCCCCCCTTTCCTTCTTCTTCCAAATGCTCGTCCTTTCCGTCTTTTTCCAAATGCCTGCCCTTCCCTTCTTCTTCCCCCCACCCCCTCGACACAGTCAAAGGCCCCCCTTTCTTTTATCCGTTTCAAAATAATGCCCCCCCGTTCTCCTCCCCTACTTCTCTACCCGTTCCCATGCCCCCCTCGCCTCCCTCTCCACCCCGCAGTTGCTGCGCGAGCAACTGCGTGTGATCACCCACAAGCAGGCGTTCCTGCAGACGTTCGCGCGCCAGCTGGCGGCGGAGCGCGGTGTCCCCATCCACTTCCTCACGTACGAGAGCCTGCAGCGCGACACACGGGGGGTGATGGAGCACACGCGGCGCTTCATTTTCTCCGACACGATGCACGATGACGTAAGCGATGCGCGATGACGTAAGCTATCCGTGGTGACATGAGCGATGCGCGATGACGTAAGCGATGCGTGATGACATGAGCGATGCGCGATGACGTAAGCGATGCGCGATGACGTAAGCAAGGCGCGTAGGGTGTGAGCGATCCATTGTGGTGACATACGCGATACGCGATGACGTAAGCGAAATGGTGCACATGCATATTACACCGGGTGGGGGGCGGGGGGGGATGGGGGTGAGGGGGTGAGGGCTTGCAGGGGAAGGGGGGGAAGAGAGCTGGGGGGCGGGCGGCGAGGGGGGGGATCAGAGGAGGGAAATGGGTGTTTATTTCAGCGCGAACTTGTTCCGTCATGAACAAGTACTAGTATAAGCAGGCTTGCTGCCGTCACCACTTCACACCAATGACCGTTGTTTGTGTTTTGACTCATCGCTGCTGCACTGCTGGCGTGTTGATTTGACCGCTTTCGTGATTTCGCCTGCAGTTGTATGATGATTATGAAGAGCAGCCCGGCGGCTGGGTCCAACAATTCACAAAGCACACGTCGGATGACTTGCGTGAGGTGATCGAGAACTTCGATGAGGTACGTCTTCCGCCCGCCACTAAGTAAGTAAGTACTTGCGTGTCATGTGCATGGGCATGCCACGGAGTACTATGCTAATCTCATTAGAAATAAAAATTACACGAAAGTCACAAATATCATCTGCATAATGCCCCAACCATAAAGTCACTAGAGGCCCGCCACAATAGCATACCAATAGCACATTAACTACCATAATAAGATATTACGAGACAAGATAATACTAGCCTATCAACAGCTGGTCAATGTTTGAATAGCATATGAATAGCATGTCAATAGCTTGTCAATAATATCTGAATAGCACATCAATAGCAACAATCGCTGGGGATGAGATCGGGTAAATGTGTGCGGCCAGTCATGCAGAATGGCATGTTCGGGATCTCAGGCACCTACCACGCATACCCTCAAGGCTGCCATTGGGTCGATGGCATGGGCAGTAAAGACAAGAGGGGGCCATCCCCAGGTTGAAGGGCCTGCGCTTGTGATTTCCTTGTATGGACGCATCGGACAGTGGCGATCCCTGTTGTATATGTTTATTATTTATAGTAGTAGTATATTCCTCTATGTATATGTTTATTATTTATAGTAGTAGTATATTTCTATATGTATATGTTCATTATTTATAGTAGTAGTATATTTCTATATGTATATGTATATTGTTTATAGAAGTAGTATTTCTTTGTTAAAGTAGTAGTGGTAGTAGTAGTGGTAGTAGTAGTGGTAGTAGTAGTGGTAGTAGTAGTGGTAGTAGTAGTGGTAGTAGTAGTAGTGGTGGTGGTGGTGGTAGTAGTAGTAGTAGTAGTAGTAGTAGTAGTAGTAGTAGTAGTAGTAGTAGTAGTAGTAGTAGTAGTAGTAGTAGTAGTAGTAGTAGTAGTAGTAGTAGAAGAAGAAGAAATAGTAGTAGTAGTAGTAGTAGTAGTAGTAGTAGTAGTAGTAGTAGTAGTAGTAGCAGCAGCAGTAGTAGTAGTAGTAGTAGTGGTAGTGGTAGTACGAGGAGGAGGAGGAAAAGTAGGAAAACTAGTAGTAGTAGCAGCAGCAGCAGTTGTTGTGTTGTTGTTGTTGTTGTTGTTGTTGTTGTTGTTGTTGTTGTTGTTGTTGTTGTTGTTGTTGTTGTTGTTGTTGTTGTTGTTGTTGTTGTTGTTGTTGTTGTTGTTGTTGTTGTTGTTGTTGTTGTTGTTGTTGTTGTTGTTGTTGTTGTTGTTGTTGTTGTTGTTGTTGTTGTTGTTGTTGTTGTTGTTGTCGTCGTCCATGGTCCTGTTAGTATAAAAGGTTGCATAACATGCCAGGTTTGCGGTCTCCGCTAGATCAATTTTTCTGCCAGGCAACGGAAGCCTTGCGACCTGGTGGAAGGGGCCGTCTTCATGGCATTTATGCAGTCAGTGAAGGCTTTTTCAAATATTCGTTAGTTTTTTCTGACATACGTGCTTTCTTTACACCCAGTGAGCTGTCACACCCTCTGCGAAGGTCAATCTTTGTTGTCAAACGATGTGGGTGCCCGAGGCGCCGTGTCAAGAGGCATGCCAAGCGTGCACGCCCGATCATGCTCCGCCTACTTTGTTAATTGATGTTATTCGGGTTTCAGTTTGCTGCTTGAATGGCAGGCGGTACATCCAGCCTTGATTTCGAAAGGGATGGCATCCCCTGGTCGCCAATTCAAGTGGCAGCCCCCGTGATTGTAGATGATATTCTCTATCCATAACTTTCCCCTTTATTTTCTCGCACTGTCCTGCACGGCTTCACTATAATGCATCAACCTTTTCCAAGTGGCTGCGCATGGCGAATGACCGCGCTGCACTTATGCTGTGGTTCTCAAGTCCCGGCAGCGAATAAGTCACGCCTCTTAATCTGGCCATGCACTCGGCAGAGAGCCTCTGGTACAGCCGAGGATGCCTCGAGGCATTGCATCCCTGGGTGTGGGGTCCACGGCAGTCCCGTGAGCAATGCTGGGTCGGGATGAAACCCTTATACTCACCGACGTTGCCAGCTCATCCACTGTTGCTCATGCCCCGTGACCATGTCGAATTCAGGTGTGCTGACTCTGTACCCTGCGTGGCCAGTTCTAGGATGTTCACCACACCACGCCAACTGGGCTGGCCACATGTCTACCCTGTGCTGTGCCCATCAAATATCTTGGGGCAAGTTCCTCATAGACTGCCTGTTTTCATGTTTGCAGATCTCTCGCCCTCCCTCCCTCCCTCCCTCCCTCCCTCCCTCCCTCCCTCCCTCCCTCCCTCCCTCCCTCCCTCCCTCCCTCCCTCCCTCCCTCCCTCCCTCCCTCCATCCATCCATCCATCCCTCTCTCCCTCCCTCCCTCCCCCGCCCGCAACCCCCCCTCCCCCCCCTTCCCTCCCCCCTTCTTGGCTTCTCCCCTCTCCCCAGCCAACTCTCTATCTATCCATCCATCCATCCATGCATCCATCCATCCATCCATCCATCCATCCATCCATCCATCCATCCATCCATCCATCCATCCATCCATCCATCCATCCATCCATCCATCCATCCGTCCATCCATCCATCCATCCATCCATCCATCCATCCATCTCTTATCTCTCTCTGTCTCTCTCTCTCTCTCTCTCTCTCTCTCTCTCTCTCTCTCTCTCTCTCTCTCTCTCGCTCTCTCTCTCGCTCTCTCTCTCGCTCTCTCTCTCGCTCTCGCTCTCTCGCTCTCTCGCTCTCTCTCTCTCTCGCTCTCTCGCTCTCTCTCTCTCTCTCTCTCTCTCTCTCTCTCTCTCTCTCTCTCTCTCTCTCTCTCTCTCTCTCTCTCTCTCTCTCTCTCTCTCTCACGCACATGCACGCGCACACACACACGAAGCGCAGCTCCCTCCTCCCCATCTCCCTCCCTCTCGCCCTAGAGCGGACACCAGGGAGAGAGCTGAATTTTCGGTACTCGTGGCAACGAGTGCATGTATACGATCACATGCACCCATGCAGGTCCAAGCGTTCCTTCGGGGCACATGTTTCGAGAAACAGCTGCTGCACACCGACCCGAGCATATCTGTGCCTGAATGTGGATTCGCTGAGCTGGACCGCTTGGCTACGTCTTCGATCAGGCGGCTTCGGTAACGATCTGCTACAACGATGCTGTTGCCCTGCGTCGGGATCCGAATAGACCTAATCTTATACTGCTAATAATATGCAGTTTGAAGCCCTCCCGTGAGACCGGCAGCCGTTTTCAGTGACTGCGACAACTACAAGTATGTGTAGCTGTCTCTGTCGAGATAACACTGCAAGATCGGCTGTCCGGTCGATGTACAAACCTCCCTCCAGACTTGCATGGCTCTAGAGGGCATGCTAAGTGTGTTATCAAGCAGCTCCTAGTGAGCACATAATAACTCAGTGTACCATGTGCTCCCTGTGTACACGATCCTGGGTTAAAAATCTAGCATCAACTCGATTTGATTGCGTTGCATAGTACACAACTGCACATCAACTGTCACCTGACCGGCGCATAGTAATTAGCAAAACGCATGCTTCTGTTTGGTTGCCCTTAGTTAATCAATTAAAAAGTAGTTTGCACATAGACACACATGAGCATCACTAATCCTCAATGAAATGGGTGGTGGACCAGGTGCCTGTCTAACCTCTAGTTGTGGGGTTACGCCACGCATGTTCACATATCGCTATGTAATTAGTAATTACCATATTTGAAGGAGACAACCATATTTGTTCACATGCACGCGTCTCCCCTACCGAGTGGGTTTTTGGTAAGTAAGTACTTGTGCGTCATGCTCATGGGCCTGCCACAGAGTACTATATGCTGATCTCATTAGAAAAATAATTACACGAAAGTTGCAAATATCGTCTGCATCATGCCCCAACCATGTAATCACTAGATGGGGATATAATCCTCATCTGAGCTGTCCTCTACTGTAATTATGGCAGACGAGGCGGTAGTGTATCGGCTATCCTCAGGGGCAATAGCGGCCTCCACCTGCGGACTTCTACCCTGGCTAGCGATGGGCCGCGGGCCGGAGTGCATGAGATCGACGACTCTCTCTCTGCATCATGGTGCAAGGCCCAACTGCATGTGCCAGGGTGCAAATATACAACAGGAGGCGATGCCATGGTAACCGGAGACGTCCGTCCTATAGTCAGCAAAATTGGTGCGAGAGGTCCCCAGTTCGATTCCGGTCGGATTCATTTGCAGATCGCGTTTTCCGCGTTTTCCGCGGCCTGGCACTGAACGCAAAGGTTTTCACCTTTGCGGAGTGTCTGATCAGAATACAACAGGAACTGGCAAAAGTGGGTATGCCCTTTAAAACCCTCAGGCTTGATTCTGGAAGAAGCCTTTATATTCTCGCAAAGCGGTGCTTCTGAAAGAGTTCCAAGCCTATCTGCCACTGGACCATGGGGCAGCCGGCCTACTGCACCCGCTTTGCTTTTTCTATTAATTACTAGATACGTGACTGCGTCACGTGAGCATAAGTCCTCAGTGGGAGGGGAACATGGGATGGAATGGATGATGTAAGCTATCTAGGTCCTAGTTACAGTGTTGTGGGCACCACGGCCCGAATCGCTGTATATGAATGCCATACGCGGTCACACACGGAGCCCCCACAGACTTGGGGGTGGTCTCCTTCATCACTACTTGCCATCTATCCTAGCTTGCGTACCATCTGCATGCCTCCATATTACAGACAAACCAGGAGGCTGCCCGGGTGTGAGCCCGTCACGTCTAGGGTCTAATTAATTAATTAATTAATAGACACGTGACTGCGTCACGTGAGCATCAGTCCTCAGTGGGAGGGGAACATGGGATGGAATGGATGGTGTAAGCTATCTAGGTCCTGGTTACAGGGGTGTGGGCACCGCGGCCTGAATCGCTATGAATGCCATTCGCGGTCACACGCCGAGCCCCCACAGACTAGGGTCTAGCGCATGTCCATGCCGAGTCTATCACGGAAAGTCCACGGGTGGCGCCCGGCCCTGCCGCACGCGCGGCTCAGGTGGGGCATGCGAGGTGAGGACATAACACCCAGGCTGGGCGGGCTTGGTGCCAGCTAGTCTATCTGATGTGTCTACCTGATCTGTGCGGGCCAGGTGCCCGGCTAGGCCCGGGCGCCTGTGCCTAAGAATGTGGGAAACATAGGGCAAATCAGCGTACAAATCCTCATTACTAATGTGCAAACCAAAGGGAATGTTTAGGGCCTTGCGCAGCATGCATCTCGGGTGACGTTGCCGTCGAGTCGTTGCTCCAGCTCCTGCGTCAGTGTCCAGGTCTTGGCGCCGTAGGTCAGGATCGTCGGAATGCTTTTGCTATGTCGGAGCTTTATTGCACCCACTGACAGGGGATGGCACCGGATCGTTTCGACGGTTCCGATTGTGCACCCTGTGGCATGCATGAGGGAAGGGGGGGTCTCTGCCCCCTGCCCGCTGTGCACACTCAGGGATAAAAAACACTCTGGTGCTCAGTGACTCCCCAACAGGAGCACGTGCTTAATTAATTGATTAAATACAGCAAAAGCATAGCAGATGCAGTTATTGCACTAAGGCTGCCCATCGATCGTCCAGTTGCTGGCCGACCTAGTGGTCCCAGCTCAGTTTGAACACCGCATTCACTCCCTCTCTCTTGCTTGGACTGCTATGCAGAACAATCGAAGCGGTGGAAGACGATTGTCCAGGCCCACACGCCTGCCCCTGTGGGCAACCCCCCCCTTCAAGAGGAAGGGGCGCTTTGCCGAGTAAAGTAGTTAGGGTTAGGGTTTTCCTAGATTAGATTAGCTTAGAGTTAGACTAGTTCGGTTGTGCGGCTTCGCCCACCTCCATCCATATCCAGCAAGGGAATATGTGCTACATGATCTCCCAACGGAGTCATGTTATAATTTAATTTTAATTTTTAATCGATCGTCAATTAGAGGCCATGAGATTGGCTTGGAACTTATTGAGAGCTGCCGCTTCAGGAGAATATAAAGGCGCATCCTGGAGCCTGAGGGTAATTTTGAGGACCATTACCCCCGCAATGTAGCATTATGGTAAATTTAGTCTTTAGAATGCTATGACAAGAGTTAATTAGATCAAGATAGATTTTAAATCAATGGTGCTCACACGATGTTGGAATTCATGGCACGCGTCGAAGAAAAGTGTCTCACTATATAGTAGCATAATATTGTGATTATACCAAGCTCTTGATAAAGTGAATGTAAGCAGTCAGTTGGTACCCCGTGACTCTACCACCGGAGGCCCGGGAATGCATGAATGATGAAGCAGGCAGTCAGGCTGCAATCATTACATCGGTTCCAGCAAGATGGGCATGGCATTTACCACCTTAATTGCAACTGTTGATGCCTGTCCAAGCTAGCCTGAGGTCAAGAATTAAGCATTTCCAGTCAAATGGCACGGCGTTCAACTGACATATCATGTTCTAACAGTAAACTTGCTACAATGCAGGAGGCCAGTCAACGTGCCACGAGTCTCAGCGCCTTTCTTGATCCAAAAGTGGCACTGCAGCAAACTTTGCCGGCATGTGCGGCTGGGTCCACCATCGATCCGTCCCAGGTAGTCAGTAGTATTCTGATCAGTCAGTAGTATGCACAATTTGAGCAACTTTTGGAATCAACCAAACGGGGTCATTCCTGACTGGCCGTTGCTGATACCCGACCACTGGAAACAATGGATTCTCATCGAGTAGACTCGACCCTTCTAAACAGGCATGCGGGCAGCAGTCCATCAAGCATGCAACAGGCAAGTCTGTGGTCAACACTCTCTGCAGATTCGTCGGCATGGAAATGTTCTCCGTCAGACTGTGTGTCGATTCATCAACGAGGCGCATGCTGAAGCAAGGAGCAGGTAACGGCCCACAACTCAAACGGACTACCATTGAACTATGCTACAGAGCCAGCAGGGTTGGTAGCCCTGGCATGTCAGGCAGATAACCGTGTCTTCCCTGAAGCCTTGTTCCCAAAAATGTGCGAAAACAAAATATCCGTCGACAAAAATGGGTCAACCTGCGTGGCTCATCTATAGATAAACCGGCAGCGTAGGCTGGCAGAACCGGATGACGTGGTTCACGCGGCGGCAGCGTTGGACTCAACTGGGCTATCCCCACCCACCATTCAATCCCATATTTCAATGCCCAACCGTTTTCAACATTTGCAGGGGTCAACCACCAGAGTTGGCCGTGCCGCAGATGTCCAGCGACGACTCTGGGCCAGTTTCCAGAGAACCCTGGAAAAGGATTTCCATGTCACTTGACGAAATCCTTTGGCTCAGCTGGTTGCGAGTTCTTGTCGTCAGACGCCGGCTTCATCATCCACTCCACTGGTCACAACCACTCAATGTTGTGTGAAGCTTTTCAAACGATTTGGTGGTAAGCTTTTCAACTGATCCGGTTGTGAGGTCGGCTCTGGTTCCACAAGGACCCCCCTGGCCACGCCACGTACGCAGTCCTCCTTGACCTTGGGCTCCACGAGCTGAATGATCCCTGCCTTGTCCAGCTCGGCCAGTATGCGCGGCTCGTGGGCGTAGTGCATGAGCACGTGGCCCTTGTGCTCCGCGACCTCATCCCGCGCGCGGAGCACCTCGTAGTAGTCGATGTGCATGCAGGCCCCCGAGTCAAACCCGACCACCTTGGGGACGATTCCATGGAGTATGACCCCAAAGATGCCTGACATGCCCGTCCGCGTTGGCTCCTTGGGGGGCACGATGGTCTGGATGTCTTTGTGAGCGTGGCTCTTGAGCCAGAGGATGTAGTTCCAGAGAAGCGACCCTGAGGACCATTGGGTGAAGGTCATGCCGGGGGGGGGGCCGTGACCCTCGGAAGGGGCAGGCCGTTGCCCGTTGTACACCTTGGCATCGGGACCCACGCGGTCCCATAATGCTGCCAGCTGCTCGGGGGTGCAGCAGCGTGCCCCAAGGCACCCACACGCCGACTAGCGGGCACCGGAGACATCAGAGTAAACGGCAGGGCAAGAGCACAACGCGAGGAGAGAAAGGCACAACAATGATAAGAGGAGGGGAGGGCATAACAATAGCACAAAAAGAAGAGAGAAGGGCACACGAATAGCAATACATCGAAAGCGACGGCACATTTGTCAGTCAGACTAGGAAAACGTGTTAGCTCTGGGTGAAAGCTGACTGCCTGTCCCCCAACTGCTAAAACAATTGCGGAAGAGACTAGTCCGTAGCCTATGCCTTCTAAGGCAAGTTACCAGCAAAATACTAGTATCTTGTAATAGTCAAACCCAATGCCCCACACTTAAGTATATGAGCATGTTCACCACTCAAGTAGAGGTGCAGTCTGTGAAGAAACTACAGCTTGTGGGCACAGGCATGTGGCCTGCTGTACTGTGTGTCATTATTCAAGGAAGAGTCACTAACTCACGGACTGGATGATGCGGGCAGCTAGAAGTCTAGAGGCCGGTGGCATCGTAATGCAGGAAGGCTGAGAATAATTGGTATGGGGTCCGGAAAACAGGTAGGACATAGCTCACATCAACATTTTCCTCGTCCACCCCTCAGACAAGCCGTCTGTATTGCTAACAGGCGCGATAAGACTAACCGATAAGAGCCATTATTCCTGGATTGCTAGCAAGCGCGACCGGCCTACCTCTAGCGGACAAACAGTTTTGGGCTGGGTACCTTGTTGTGGGTGTGACAGACGCTGGAATTCGGGACAAAAGGGGAAAAAATAGATTTTGGAAACCACTAAACTGTGATTAGCGCACACAGACGAGGTGTCACGAGAATGAATGATAATAAACAAGTATGCTGAAACCTTCTGCAGGATATACCTGACAATACCTGCAAGTAACATCGTTAAAACGATCTACTTTTTATAGTTAGCAAGGCCTACCTAACAAAATTATGAAACGATGGCTTCTGCATCATCACGGGCGGTCAACGACATACTGGACAGAAATAGTAGGCAAACAGGGACCCCCGCCATGGCATACAAACATCCAAGACGTTGAATAAACACCCTGTTTCACACTGCACATGCATGTTGATGCTTCGCGCTCCGACGAAGGCATCAGCGGCCGTCAAGCACCCATGCCTACCAAACCTCTGCTTGGCTACCAGAGTCAGGGAACCGGTGGCTACCAGACTCTTAATCATCAAAACCGCCAACCTAGTTAAGCTGCCCTTCTACTAGCTCTCAAGTCTCCATGTGCCGCCTTTGCATATCAACAGCCCATACAACACACCGATGACCAGACCAACATATATATGACCTGCGCTGGTTGTCTCATGGATATTGTACTACAGTAACTACCCGCTCATGCGACCTCACCTGTGCTCAGCAAGTACAAAACCAACCACCAAGCAGCAGTGAATTTCCACGGCCATCCTGCTTGGAGAACCATCCAGCGCAGGATCAAAGACGGGCTGAACCGTGCCAAGGACGTTCACAGCCTGCGAAAACGCTGAAGACCTCAGGTGGCAGGACAGCCAGCTTCATCTAATGAATTATTGTGCGCCGCGATAGACAGCCCAAGACATGAAGGTACCATTTGTAGCATGCAGCGCGGAAAGTACCTTGTAGTCTCCCGTGACCCAGACGTCGCGCTTGGACCCTGTCAAGTGGCGCTGGTCCGCCCTCCAGTTGGTGTTGAAGCGCATGACCACCGCGTGGCTATCGATCCACTCCCCCGTGTCGTTGCCCAATAGCTCCATTTTGGCAGAGTTGCCCACCTGCGCAGACGCCGTCCACAAGGGCACGTATTTCTATAATTAGAGCACCGTTACTAGGGCGTGGTTCGTTGTCCCAACGAGACAAGAGCTCGAACGAGGGTCATTCGATTCCCAC
Organism: Mesostigma viride; assembly: GCA_009746045.1. Taxonomy (NCBI): domain Eukaryota; kingdom Viridiplantae; phylum Streptophyta; class Mesostigmatophyceae; order Mesostigmatales; family Mesostigmataceae; genus Mesostigma; species Mesostigma viride. The sequence goes on from RPFO01000078.1 coordinate 915,865, forward strand.
CCGCACAGACACAGCATGCGCGCGCAACATGGGCATCATTTTATATTTCGGATTCTCCCAATGCCTGGCCTGCGCTGGTTGTCTCTTGATATACTACGATATAGAAGTGCAATAATAAGTGCATGCACAACATTGGCATGATACATAGGGAGACCGAAAGATACCAACCAGTGCCTATGAGACAACCAAAGAAAATAATGCATGGCTGTAGGGTATAGACGGCTGCTGCTGGTGTCAGATCTAAGCGGGTGTCAGCAGCCAAGTCCCCAACACACATCGGTGATCGGCCTGACAGCAACGTGATAAAATGGCAAAGACTAGAGTAAACGTGTACAAGATGAGCCAGCAACTGCCAGGCAGCTAGGCGTTTGAACGGAGATGCAAGTTTCTTTTCCCTCGGCCAGGGGGGCAAAGGAAAAGTTCATGCGTTACACATGAAGTGAAGGTTTAAGGACTGGCACAAGGCAGAAGCAAGCACAGGGCATACCACTCTTTCCACTGACATGACAAGCATCCAGGGCTTTTCTGCCCCACATTTCTAACTTGCCAGCAGGCGGTTGTAGGATCTGCAATGCCTTGACGTCTACTAGTAGAGACATGTCGACACCTGTCAGGCACATCCTGATGCTGTCAGTTCACAGTGCACCCATAGTACACCCATAGTGCACCCATAGTACACCCATAGTGCACCCATAGTACACCCATAGTGCACCCATAGTACACCCATAGTGCACCCATTGTACACCCATAGTGCACCCATAGTACACCCATAGTGCACCCATAGTACACCCATAGTGCACCATAGTAGACCCATAGTGCACCACAGGATATCCAGTTATCAGTAGAGTATACCCCAGCAGGTGACACTGTGCCTGAGGTGCTTAAGCGGCATGAGCAAATTGAATTGTTGCGATGTTTGCCATAATACCATGACATATCTAGTGGATGATTAGGTTTGTCACAATACCATGACATCTAATGGATTGTTATGCTTACCTTTGCGAAGTCTCGGTCACTACCCTATGCTCTGCTAACCCATTCTTGCTATTGAAAATCTTCTGATTGAAGCTCTTGCTACCTCATGCTTGCTACTGGATCGTGCGACGGCGGTACAACAGCAGCTAAGTTCAACGAGCATGAAAGCTGGTGATGAGTACATCTCTGGCGAGTCGGTCACGTGGGAATTGGTGGATCAATAAGGCGCAAGCACACCCATGACCAACCACGATGACGCTGTCAGGGTTCGCCGACATCAGCTGACGCAGAGCTTCGGACCGTTCCATTTGTTTCGCCAAGCCCGCCTCGTTGGCCAACGCAGTGAGCAGCATCGCTTTAATCGCGTCGTCCGTTCGCTCCTCGTCGGGCAGAGGATGGTTGCAGGGGCAAAGCAGCCCGTCCGTGGCGCGCTTGCCGTGCCATACGTTCTGGCGAGTTTTCAAGGTTTCGAACGTGGCGGCATCCTTTTTAGGTACCCACTCAGGCTCTACTCTCGAGATCCATGAGAAGTCCCCGCTAAGCTGATACGCGTCACACCTTAAAGCGCTCGCCATATGTCTCCTGCCGGCTCCTAATTGCTTTACCTGCGCTCGCACGTCCAATAATGCATATTCCTGGTACCATTTGGCCCAGGCTGCCTCAATCGCCGAGCAGTCAACAGGAGCCTTTGGATTGGGCACCTCGCATTTATTAATGTGAGGGCCACATAAGAATATTATTACAGCTGCTAACAGAAACTGCTGGCCGTAAGCTTCCATTCTCAACTAATGGGAAAACCGTCAGCCGTCGGATTTCTGCTTTCTCTCATGCCCTCATGCCATCTGACAGTGGTGGATGGATATCACGAGCGCTGATGGTGGCAAACAACTGGCAGATATTCCCGGGCGATAACAGACCGAGTGATCTGCCCAATTGGCGGCAAATTCTAGACGAATCCAGGTTTACAAGTGTCCACGGTGGGCCACCGTACGTCAATTCGTGTCTATAACAAACTCATGTCATCCCGTGCATGTGACCTCTCCTTTAAATACGTGCAGAACACTACACTCCTGCTGGGTACTCCGTCAAATAATGGCAGTAGTTTCTTCACAGTCTTGCTTCAGTAATGGTTTAAGTTCATCGTTTACGTTAATTTTGCAGCTGCCATGCCAAATGCAACACCATGCATATGGTCGTTGCGGATTGGGCCGATCGACTAGCTCCCATGGGACGCAAACCCGCGGATGGAGCGGAACCGTGGGTCATTGTTGAAAAGGCGGTCTTTAGGTTGCATCATCGGATACTCCCGCGTGATTTTGGTACATACTGTCAAAACGCTCGACACCTAAATACCTTCAGCAGTGCTTTTTGTGCGCGTGCGTGGTGATGTCGATCACAAAACAGTCGGAATAACACACGTGGGAAAATAAACTTTCACTGGCTCACAAGTGCGAGGGAAGAAACGGACAGACTTATAAACTGACTTGACTGACGGACAGACAGACGGACGGACGGAATGACTGACACGTGCCTGCAGGGGCAGCGCAGGCGTCGGTTCCCGCGCGCCCACCGTTTCCCGCCCGCAAATTTCGGATCGACTGGCATGACGTACAGTACACGTGTATACAGTAACGCACTGCCCTGGCACCTTTCCCGGCCGGCCGGGGCCGGCACCCCGCCGCCGGGATTCGCCGGGGCTAGAGCAACGCTGTGGGGAAGAGTGAAGACGGTGGCCCGCGCGAAGGCATGGCTGGATAGGAACTCAGCCATGCCTACTAGAATGCGTTACGGAAGGAGGGGTGGCATGCCCGGGCAAAATTTCCTGGAACCGCGGTACCAGAGAGGGTTGTCCCAGGGGCTGACGGTGGTGGATTTTCGCGGGGCCCATGGTTAACCGCGGGGTTTGAGGGTCAAAAACTTGCCGGTGGCGGTTCGTGGGCCCTGGGTGATCAGAACCGTGGTTTACTACGTGCCAGTAGAAATCTGCCACGTGTAATATATTAGACTAGGGCTGTACGTCACGCCGGGTTGGCTCAGGACCGTGGTAGCCTATGGACCAGTAGAAGTATGCCACGTGGATAATGTTGTAAGTACTGTACCTGTGCTTGCCACGTGGCTTTTCCTGGCCGCCACGTTCGAAGTCACTTGAGAACCAGTAGTCGCATGCCACGTAGTCATCATGTGCATCATGTGTGCGTCAGGTGTGTGCATCATGTGGGTTTGTTTTGAGGGCTGTTGCCACGTGGCAGAATAATGGAGTACGGAGAGAGCAGAATAGTATTAGAATGTTCAGTTTAGTGGGTAGTAGGGATAGTTACCGCAAATAGTAGTCCGAGGGGGTAACCATGGTACCGGCTCTCGGGCTTGCCGGCGGCGGCCGGCGGGTACCATGGTCCTGGACGCTACCGTGGTACCAGCAGCGTTGGGTGCCGGTTGCGGTCCACGCGTCACGGTTGGACCGCGGGCCCGGCCTTTTTTGTCCGGCGGTTGTGGTTTTTGTGACCGCGGACCCTTGGCTGGATGCCACCCCTCCTGTTACGGACAAAACGACGGGAAAATTAAAAAAAAATCTGGGCTCAGGTGACTGAGGTGAGTCGGGTCCGCGGGCGTCGACGTGGGTATAAATAAAAATTAGAGCTTCATTCACGAGGGAAATATCAGCAAACCAAAATTATTACCTACTGTACTGAGGAAGGAGAGGTGCCCATGAACCGCCATTTTCGCATGTATATACTGCCATCGAATTGCTTTCCACAACGGGGAACCTCCCCCAAGGCAGCAATATCTTAACTTTCACTAAGCCCTGGCATTTGGCATGGCTTCAATGTGTCGTAGACAAACTGTCTTGTGCCAGCAGTGCTATAGTTCTGGTGTCTGGTCGTAATATCAATGACCCTGCCTTGTTGTGCGTGCAGCCTGGTAGATGTCAAGGATGCACTCGGCTGTTGCCTCTTGTGCGGTCCTCTCATTGCTGCTGCTCGCCAGTGTGCCGGCCTGGGCGCACAAAGAAAGCAAAGAAGGCAACAACGATGCAGAGGAACCGAAGGCCCCAGTTAGTGCGGATGGTTGTCAGTTTGCGACCGACAACCCTGTTATTCTGGCGGCCAGTCGGCACTCCGAATCCAGAGCTGTTGCTCTCTTATTGGAAAAGGCAGGAGTTTTTTTGGCGACAGGGGGCGTGGAGTGCCTGGCTTCGGACGCCTTGCCAAAGGTGGCGTGTTCTCCAACACCCGATATGCGGGACACGGAATGTAGCAATGCTGACTGGGATTATCAACTGACCTGGGACTTTGAACGCAGGGATGTTCCCATCAGTGGCACCGTGTGTTACCCCCCGGCAGAGCTGGCGAAACATGACTTGGCAAGTCGTGCAATTCAACGTGACGTCGAGGGCGTCATCAAGCGTTATCAACGTTGTGGCTGCCCAGCTAGTGCGAGAGGTGGGAAATTTGTTCTCCAGTAGCATGCACGAGACCAGGTGAGCGCCATGCAATAGTGTGCACAGGATAACTAGTTCATCTTGCTAATAGAAATTCACCTGCATGTGCCCGGTCCACCTCCTGTGATACTGTCGGTGCGGACCCAAATTGCATACGTTTCGTAGTATCGGAACTCATGGGGTGGCCTACACCCTCTTTCTGTCCAACCCTCGTGACCCTGCCCATGACTCCCTGACCCCTTCAGCCGTTACTCTCTCTCCAACCCCCTGATATTTCTTTCCTTGTCTGCCTTATCTCCCTGGTACCCCCTTGTCTTTCCTCGTTCATATCTCCCCGGCCCCGCTGCTCATGTGCTCGCCTCCCCTTTCTTCTCTCGCCGCTGAATTTTCCTTTCCTCCACTTCCTCTTCATCGCTGTCCCCGCTCCCCCCTCCTCCCCCCGGCCCTCCCCATTCCTTGGATTGGCCACCCATCCACAACCGCACCAGTGGATAACCGCTCACCCTCCGTCCTGCCGACCGTCACCGCTACTGCTCATTTCTCCATTCCACAGGCAACCGCTTTGGCTTCAAGCACCCGGCTGCTTTGTTCGCGGTCCCCCTGCTCAAGGGCCTGCACGCCCACATGTCCCTCGTGCACCTCGTTCAAGACGGGCGCGACCTGGCTGCTGCCGACGACACCGCCGAGCTGCGGGGGCCTGCAGCAGCGGTCCTGGTCGGGTCTGGTGACCTGCCCTCCTTCCACGGGCGCGCGATGGAGTACCCTGATGCGTCCCTGACGACGCTCAAGCAGATATTCTGCCACGCCACCTGGCGAGAGCACGAGGAGCCGCCCGGGTGCGACGTGTGCCTGCTCGAGTGTGCCAACGCGCACGTGCCCGCGACGGCCAGGGGGCAGGTGGTGGGAGGGGGCCAGGAGGAGGGGGGACGAGGGGTGGGAGGGGGCAACGGGGGGGCGGGACAAGAGGAGGGGAGGGGGAGTGAATCGGAGGAGCGGAGGAGGAGGATGGCGCGCCGACGGCTGCTACACAAACCGGGTAGGTTCAACTGGAGGGGGTAGGCCTAGGTTCAATAAGGGGGTGAGCTGGGAGGGGCGTATGTTCTGTTGATGCAGGTAGGGATTATGTTTGTTGATGCAGGTAGGGGGTATGTTCTGTTGATGCAGGTAGGGGGTATGTTCTGTTGATGCAGGCAGGGAGTATGTTCTGTTGATGCAGGTAGGGGGTATGTTTTGTTGATGCAGGTAGGGGGTATGTTCTGTTGATGCAGGTAGGGGGTATGTTCTGTTGATGCAGGTAGGGGGTATGTTCTGTTGATGCAGGTAGGGGGTATGTTCTGTTGATGCAGGTAGGGGGTATGTTCTGTTGATGCAGGTAGGGGGTATAGTCCGTTATGAACCCAGCATCTACCTCTGCGGGGAGGTCACGGTTGGTTTCATGATTGCCGTTGTGAATGCTCTTTTGTATATATCGTCCTCATGTCCGGCCAACAGCAGCGTTGTTATATGCTATACTGGATCTTTAGTCCGCATGTATTGCCAATAATAACAGATGTCTTTCATGCCATAACCAATGAATAAGTGATTAATAATAATAATAATAATAATAATAATAATAATAATAATAATAATAATAATAATAATAATAATGACAGATGTATTCTATGTTATACTGGTTCTTGCACATGGCCCGTTCATTTGTACCAGGGCTTCGTGTAAAATAAGTGTCCTCCCATCGGCTGTCCCTTCATCGCTGTCTTTGGTTGCTTCCAACTTTCCGGGTCTCCCACCCTTTGCAACAGCAAGCACCCAACCAATCAAACCCGGAACCATGCACCGTTCCAGCTAGCCATCCAGTGATGGGCCATACGCGATACGCGTCGTACGCGGCCCCAGGTGTATAATGTATAATACGCGGTGTATAATGTATTACACGCTAATCGTACGCTAACTGTTGAAAACCCCTTTTTTGGCATGGTTTTGAGGGGTTTTCAACATTCTGAGCAACCAAGCATGGTCTGCTGGTGTTTTTGCCATACCTTTTGGCTATACATGACATATATAGCATGACCTTGGCATTGTCATCACTACCTAGAAATACAAGCATAGTTTCTAACGGTCTAACTTGATAGTTTCTCTTCAAAATCGAGACAACATGCAACTCAGTATCAATACCAGTACGTATCAATTCACAACTCACTGGAAAGGATAATAAATTTGTAGAACTCAAGATATGAATGCACTCTATACATTGAAGCGGCAGAGAACTGTCTTCCAAATATAGTACTTAAAGAGAGCTTGGCCGACTGCCAAGCTGCCAAATATAGAAGTGATAAGAACATTGTGCCATCTGAAAATAAGACATGCTGAAACGCCGCCCGCACATCAGCCTGCTTCTTGGCGTCACTAGTCGCCTTCCGTTTCTTGGCAGTGCTATCCTTCTCCGCCTGCTCAATCAGCATCTTGTAACGGAGTACCGGCGGTGGCTTCTTGCAAGGGCACACTTTTGCGTCCTTTGCGTACGAGCCGCCCAGGATATGGCACCTTGCTCGGGTAGAAGAACCACTGAACTTTGCCTGGCAGAGTGAGCACTCCATGAAGTAGTTATTTGTCTGCAGCCCGTTCTTGAGGATGCGCTCTTTGCTAATGTATGTCCAGACAGTTTCGGATGCGGCCTCTTCTTCATCGGGCCGCACATCATCATTGTGTTCCATTGACTCCTCACTCGCGTCAGCCATGCCTGGATGTCGATATGCTACGCACTGATGTTGCTGGCAGACAAAGAAACCTTGTCACCTGTTGTCTTTAGTCTTCAGCCTTCCCGCCTTCACATTCCCGCCTTCACAAGTCACGATTCGAACGCTTTCTTGCATTATACACTAGCTAGCTCATCACGCAATTATTTGTTCCTACTACAGGTCGGCGCGCCGCAGTCTAGGCAAGCAAATGCACCCACCTCGTAAGCCAAAAATATGCCAAAAAATACGCGAAAATACGCAAAAATGCGCAAAAATACGCGTTGCGTATAAAAGTACCCCATTTTCGTACGCGCCGCTTGCGTATCGCGCATAATACGCTAAATACGGCGTATAATACGGCGTATGGCGCATCACTGTAGCCATCCATCTAACCCCTTGTGCTTGTTTTCTTTTTGTTGCGATGGCAGGGCAAGCGGGCCAGCCAGCTGCCGTCAGCGGCAGTGTCACGCACACACCCCACATGAGTAGGTGGCCAAACTCGTAATGTGTTGAGAGACCACAACGTGGGTGGGGTCGCCCCACCATGCTTCCTGTGTCGTGCTTGGGCCACCATGCCTGGTGTCGTCTATGCACATCTCATGGACGATTGCCGGTAGTGCGTTGGTTATGGTGACCCTAGATGCATTTGGGGTTGCATCAAGGTTGCATAGACATTATTTTTACTTGTTCTTCTACTCTTCGAGTGTTTTGGGTGCTTCGGGTGCTTCGGGTGCTTTGGGTGCTTTGGGTGCTGCGAGTCCAGAGACTGTTGTTGGCATGTGCATGATTTGTCGGTGAGAGATGCAAGTACTGCCAGCGCACCGGGATGGCGACTGCTGTGGTTTAGCAAACAACTGACAGAGTGGGGAGTGACGGGGATGTTTGGTTCTGTGGAGTTGTGAAATGGCGGTGGCACTGGGTTGGACGCGTAGTCTCTTGTAATCTTGTTTTCTACTGGAATTTTCGTGTGTGTACGCTTTTCCTGTGGCCCCACCCCTGGCCGGGTCCCCGCAGCCCAGCTCGTGCTGGCGAGGCACTACGGCCAGACCAACATACCAAAGAAGCCACCGTTTCAACATGGTAACAGTTCTTTCCTAGGGAAGCGGAATCCTGGGGATTGCCTGGTGGAGCACAAGTGTTGGGAACTTGTCGAGAAGCCTGCCTAGTTGCCCCTAGTATGCGCGACTACTGATAACCGTTTGGCATGATTACACTGACGCATGCATAAATGTTTTTTTACCTCTTGTGTGGTGGAGGGAGGGGAGGGGAGGGAGGAGGGAGGGGAGGGAGGGGAGGGAGGGGAGGAGGGGAGGGAGGGGAGGGAGGGAGGGAGGGAGGGAGGGAGGGGAGGGAGGGAGGGAGGGGAGGGAGGGGAGGGAGGGAGGAGGGGAGGGAGGGAGGGAGGGGGGAGGGGAGGGAGGGAGGGAGGGAGGGAGGGGGGAGGGGAGGGAGGGAGGGAGGGAGGGAGGGAGGGAGGGGAGGGAAGGGAGGGAAGGGAGGGAGGGGGAGGGAATATAGGGTAGGCAGGGTAGGCAGGGTAGGTAGTGGAGGGGGTGGAGGGAGGGGTGGAGGGGTGGAGGGGTGGAGGGTGGAGGGGGTGGGGGGTGGAGGGGGGTGGAGGGGGCGTGGAGGGGGGTGGAGGGGGGTGGAGGGGGGTGGAGGGGGGGGTGGAGGGGGTGAGGGGGGGGTGGAGGGGGTGGAAGGGGGGTGGAGGGGGGTGGAGGGGGGGGTGAGGGGGAGGGGGGGTGGACGGGGGGACGGGGGGGGGACGGGGGTGGAGGGGGGTGGAGGGGGGTGGGGGGGTGGAGGGGGGGGTGGAGGGGGGGTGGAGGGGGGGGTGAGGGGGGTGGAGGGGGGGTGGAGGGGGGGAGGGGGGTGGGGGGGGGGGGGGGGGAGGGGGGGGAGGGGGGGGGGAGGGGGGGGGAGGGGGGGGGAGGGGGGGGAGGGGGGGAGGGGGGGGGAGGGGGGGGGGGGGGGGAGGGGGGGGGAGGGGGGGGGGACGGGGGGACGGGGGGGGACGGGGGGGGGGGGGTGGAGGGGGGTGGAGGGAGGGTGGAGGGGGGTGGAGGGGGTGGGAGGGGGGTGGAGGGGGTGAGGGGGGGGTGGAGGGGTGGGGGGGGTGGAGGGGGGGGTGGGGGGGGAGGAGGTGGGGGGGGGGGGGGGAGGGGGGGGGGGGGGGGAGGGGGGAGGGGAGGGGGGGAGGGGGGGGGGAGGGGGGGGGGGGAGGGGGGGGGAGGGGGGGGGGAGGGGGGGGGGAGGGGGGGGAGGGGGGGGGAGGGGGGGGGGGAGGGGGGGGGGGGGGGGGGGGAAGGGGGGGGAGGGGGGGGAGGGGGGGAGGGGGGGGAGGGGGGGGAGGGGGGGGGGGGGGGGGGGAGGGGGGGGAGGGGGGGGAGGGGGGAGGGGGGGGGGAGAGGGGGGGTGGAGGGGGGGGGAGGGGGGAGGAGGGGGGGGAGGGGGGGGAGGGGTGGGGGGGGAGCGGGGGGGGAGGGGGGAGGGGGGGGGAGGGGGGGAAGGGGGGGAGGGGGGGGAGGGGGGGGAGGGGGGGGGGAGGGGGGGGGGGGGGGGGGGGGGGGGGGTGTAGGGAGGGGGGGGGGGGGGAGGGTGGAGGGGAGGGGGTGAGGGGAGGGGGGGGAGGGGGGGAGGGGGGGGAGGGGGGGGAGGGGGGGGGAGGGGGGAGGGGGGGGGAGGGGGGGGGGGAGGGGGGGGGGAGGGGGGAGGGGGGGGAGGGAGGGGGAGGGGGGGGAGGGGGGGGGGGGAGGGGGGTGGAGGGGGAGGGGGGGGGGAGGGGGAGGGGGGGGGGGAGGGGAGGGGGGGGGGAGGGGGGGGAGGGGGGAGGGGGGGAGGGGGGGGGGAGGGGGAGGTTTCTCAATTAATGCAAATGACTCTTTTGTGAGACTTCCTGACAGGCTGTTGGAGAGCATCAGTCAGCTGGCTTTTGTTGTGGATCGCCTACATCTGTTTGTGAAGTGTTGCTCTACTGCGTCATTAGACTAAGTGGGGCGGCTGACTGGATAAGCATGTCATGGGTAGCGAAGGGTTCCCTGGTACAACGCGCACCCGGCCTGCTGTCACCGAGTGATGCAACGCTTTGCTATTGTTGGCGATAGTAGTGGCCGGCTATAATGTTTTCTTTTTGTAGTGTCGATTGCCGGGTGATCCTGTGCCTTGCTGTTGTTGTGCTATTGTTGGTTATAGTATTGGCTGCGGCGCTGCAGGTAGCGCACTCTGCTCACCTGTCCTGCCACTCCATCCATTCCATCCATGATTCTGTAGTTTGTACCTGTCCTGCCATGCACTCCAATTAAGTGGTACCCCCCATCCTTGGTTTCCGCCCCCTATTCTTTCTACTGCCAGTTGCAGGGAAGCCCAAATTGGTCCCCAAGCCCAAGGCACAACATCCGCCCCATCCGACCAGGAGGCCAGTCAAGAGAGTGCCTCATGCCAAGGTCGAGGATGATGACGGGTCGGATGACCTGGATCGCAAGTTGAGCGCGCTGATCAAAGAAAACATCTGGGCGGTGCAAGGCCACGGGAGGAGCGCCGGCGCGCGGGGGCCGGGGAAGTTTAAGCTAGCGGAGAACACGGGGGGTCTGGGCAACCCCGCGTTCATTGAGTGCATCGCGTCGTGCTCTCGGTACGGCCACGCGAAGAGAGCGCGGCGGGTGGCGCCGTCACCGAGCGAAAGGGAGGGGGAGGAGGGCAAGGAGGGGCCAGAGGTAGAGCTCACGTATGAGTCTGACGTGGACTTGACGGGTTTGATCCCTGGGGGGTCCGCGGGTCTCGCGATGGCGGCATCGGCCAAGGTCTGGGGTGTGCTCAACATGCAGGCAAGTCCTCAGTCCATGATATAGTGTTTTAGCCTGGGCTCCCTATGTGTAGCCTATGATTGGTGGCATCGCTCAAGGTCTAGGGCGTGCTCAACAGGCAGGCAAGGGGAGGTTGTGTGATTTGTAATTGTGTGATGGGCATGTGTATGATTGGCAAGTGGATTAAACAAAGGAAGTGCATAGCAGATCTCCTCGAGGGGGAGTTATGCAGTTGATTGCTTTACCGGTGCTTCCTGACTAGTGGATAAGCAAGATAGGAAAAGAGTAGGTAAGTTGATAGGCAAAAGGTGCAGGGAAGGTGCAGGCAAGGGATCGGCAAGGAATAGGCAGGTGGTAATGGATAGGCAAGGAATAAGCAGGGAATAGGCAGGTGGTAGTGGATAGGCAAGGAATAAGCAAGGAATAGGCAGGTGGTAGTGGATAGGCAAGGAATAGGCAGGTGGTAGTGGATAGGCAAGGAATAGGCAGGTGGTAGTGGATAGGCAAGGAATAAGCAAGGAATAGGCAGGTGGTAGTGGATAGGCAAGGAATAAGCAAGGAATAGGCAGGTGGTAGGGGATAGGCAAGGAATAAGCAGGGAATAGGCAGGTGGTAGGGGATAGGCAAGGAATAAGCAAGGAATAGGCAGGTGGTTGTGGATAGGCAAGGAATAAGCAGTTGGTAGGGGATAGGCAAGGAATAAGCAAGGAATAGGCAGGTGGTAGTGGATAGGCAACTGACGGGTATGTAGATTTGAGTTATGGTTAAGCAATGTATAGGGGTAGTGTTATTGCAATGCGGCAATACGCAGAATGTGGACGGAATGGAGCTTTCTTAACACATAGGCTTACCGCGTACTCTTGCACGTGAGCTACGCAATGGATAGAAGACACGAAGTTGCCAAGTCAACACACCACGCGTGAGGCTGGTCTCCCGAGATGACCAGTTGGCACTGGGCTATCTTGCGGATGAGCGGGGATGAGAGGGGATAGGGGACCATGACTTGGCAAGGCAACCACTTCGATGGTCTGCTGTGGCATGTCACCTTCCCAAATAATTGTCATGCATGCTTGCCAGACACCGGTTGTTCCAGGGACGCTGCACGTCGCCACCTAAATGTTCCCCAGCACCTAAATGCTCCCCGGTCCAGCGAGTGTGTCCCAAGTAGCACACCATTCAGTCTCTGGCGTTTTTGC
>RPFO01000078.1:930515-993015 GCA_009746045.1 Mesostigma viride
TCCATCCATCCATCCATCCATCCATCCATCCATCCATCCATCCATCCATCCATCTCGCCGACTGGTGGAGGAACTGCAACGCCTTCAGCCTGGTGAGTCCCCTTTGCACCTTGTGCTGGTGGACTTAATTCATCAAAGCCTTCGATTCGGTTTTCTGGCCTGCGCTTTGGGACATCCTCGAGTTGTTCCGGATCCCCCGCCCCCTGATTGCTGTCATCCGCAACCTGTATGAAGGGTCCACCACTTCGGTGCGCACTTCTTACGGGACCACGCCCCCATGCCCTTTACAGAAGGGTGTGTGGCAGGGCTGCGTGCTGTCGCCCTACCTGTTCATTATTGTTGTCGAATACGTAATGATTCAGGCGCGCAAGCGATTTGCCCGCATCGTGGGCAGGGAACCAGGAGTGCAGGTTGCTAACAAATTCTGGCATGGCGGTGCGGACACGGAGATTCGGCTAGCAGACATCATTTACGCAGACGACACCACCCTCTTCGAGGACACCGAGCACGTGCAGACATGGCTTGACTGCCTGGCTCTCGAGGCCCGTGCAGTGGGGCTTGAGGTCAGCAAGAAGACAGAGGCCCTGGCGGTTGGGCTCACCAACCCACCGCCGCCCCTCTATCTCCTAGACGGCTCTCGAGTCCTGTATCGGACCGCGTGAAGCTGCTGGGCAGCCTGCTCCCCAGCTGCGAGGTTGATGTGGACCATCGCATCTCCCTCGCCTGGCACGCTTTACGTCAGTACCGGGCCCTGTGGCGCAAGCCCCTGGGCAAGATCGAGAAACAGGACCTGTTCAAGGTCCTCGTCCTTCCTGTTCTCACGTATGGCGCCGAGACGTGGACCCTCACCGCCGACCTGGCCCGCAAGCTGGACGGCGCGGTCACCAGCATGCTGCGTTCCATTTCCAGAGTAGGATATGCTGCTCATGTCCGCAATGAGGACCTGTACCAGGGCATGCCCTATATCACCAGCACCATTAAGCAACGCCGCCTGCAGCTTGTAGGGCACCTAGCTCGCACCAACCAGGTAGACACCTCACGTGGCCCCCCCGCAGGACTGCGACCAGCCCAGCCTGGCCGGCACCTCCTGACGTGGGCTGGGCCTAGTGATGTTAGACGCCGCAAGGCCTGCACCTTCAAGGAACAGCTAGTAGAGGACATGGGGGCCTCGGCCTCTCCGTGATTTGGAAGAAGATGATGGACAAGGCCAAGTGGGCCCAGGTCATAGAGGACAATGAGCCCCCCCCAGTGGGGAAGCGCCCGCGTGTGCAATCCCGCGGGAGGCACGCCAGATAGCTCCCCCTCGGGCAGCGTGCGGCTGCCTAGATAGATGTTGTAGTTAGAATGCTGTTAGATAGATGTAGTATGTAGCCAATGTAGATAGATTAGACCGGTAGGAATGTTTGCACCCATCCATCCATCCATCGGGGTTAATGCTCCGTCACTCCCCAACGGGAGCACGAGTCTAATTAATTAATTAATTAATCCATCCATCCATCCATCCATCCATCCATCCATCCATCCATCCATCCATCCATCCATCCATCCATCCATCCATCCATCCATCCATCCATCCATCCATCCATCCATCCATCCATCCATCCATCCATCCATCCATCCATCCATCCATCCATCCATCCATCCATCCATCCATCCATCCATCCATCCACCCATCCATCCATCCATCCATCCATCCATCCATCCATCCATCCATCCATCCATCCATCCATCCATCCATCCATCCATCCATCCATCCATCCATCCATCCATCCATCCATCCATCCATCCATCCATCCATCCATCCATCCATCCATCCATCCATCCATCCATCCATCCATCCATCCATCCATCCATCCATCCATCCATCCATCCATCCATCCATCCATCCATCCATCCATCCATCCATCCATCCATCCATCCATCCATCCATCCATCCATCCATCCATCCATCCATCCATCCATCCATCCATCCATCCATCCATCCATCCATCCATCCATCCATCCATCCATCCATCCATCCATCCATCCATCCATCCATCCATCCATCCATCCATCCATCCATCCATCCATCCATGATGTGCCAACACACCTAGTCACGTGCCGCCAACGCATGGTACACAACCAGCCATAGCCTTAGCCTAGTTCTAGTACAGCCATGCTACGCCCTGGCTATGTTCAGATTACTTGCCCACGCTCCTTGCTATGATATGCTCATGCACATGGGTCTTATTGCACCCACAGTTTGCCGGATCGTTAGCCTGTCCTTTTAGCTAGCCGCGCCCGATTGCAGCTGTGGCATGCCTTTGGCATGAAGGAGACTGGGGGTCTCTGCCCTTTCTCCTGTAGTGCACACACAGGGATTAAAAGCACTTCGGTGCTCCGTGACTCGGACCCAACGGGGGCACGAGTTTAATTAATTAATTAATTAATCCATCCATCCATCCATCCATCCATCCATCCATCCATCCATCCATCCATCCATCCATCCATCCATCCATCCATCCATCAGCAGCAGAGCGCTCAGCGCCCGGCCCAGCCCCCGCGCAGCCGGCAGCCCCATGGGCTCCCTCCCTCTGCAAGGATGACATGATTCCGCGCAGTGCTGGAGGAGCACGTAACCTGGCCGCTGGCCGAGAAGATGACATGAACACCTTGCTCAACACTGTCGGTGGAGGCCCGCCGGGTCTCCAATGTGGAAACCCGGGTTGTCCACGAGCTACAACCCCACCGATGGTTTACGGGGCCCCCGTGACGGCGCTACACACCGCGGCGCAGGCATCGGAAACGCACGCTGCACTTGCCTCTCGCCTTAACCATGCAGGCCGGTGGAGGGCAAGTGCGGCGTGCTCATGAAGAAGCTGGAAGCCATCACCGCCCACACCGAGGTCCTGGCCACACAGGTCCCAAAGATAGCGGAGCAGACGGCCACCATCGCAGGCCCAGCCACCCCGGCAGGATGCTGGCGACGTCCAGTTCCGCCGCTCTCCTATACACGGACCTGCTGCGGTCAGCGAGGTCCCGCGTCAACCACTGACGCCGGCCATCGCCACGAAGCCGAAGTCCAGGAGCTGGAGGACCACCGCCAGGGCCCAGCAACGGGAGGTCACCGCCCGTGCTTGCCGCGAGTGCCGCGAGTGGTGTTGCGTCGTTTCCTTCAGAAGCCAGGTGAGACGTCTCCCTTGCTGACGAGCTCAAGGACCAGCTTCTTACCCTCATCAGTGGGCCTGGAATAGGTGAGGTACGTGGAACTGCGAGGATGTCTGTTACGCCGCGGATATCTACCTCCACCTCTACCTCTAATGGGCCTGATACTACCTAAACTGGTCAGGCCTCCTCTACTCAAACCTCTGGCGAAAGACGAACGTGACGGAGCTGATCTCAATGCATTAACGTAAGTGTTACTATAATACGCCATACAACCATTTACCAAAACCCGTTTACTCCAGGAATAGAGGAAGGAAACACAACTACACTGCCGTGACCCAAGCCTATATGTGTTAATTCATTTAACACACGCCGAGTGCACACACAAGGGGTAGAACGCGCATAAATGGTCACCAACGGTCCAACACGCTCGGGCCGACATGGCCCTCGCCTACAGATGCACGCTGGTCCACTACATCTACTGATGCACGCTGGTCCACTACATTCTACCACAGGATCAGGACCACTAGTAAAGTACGCGGCGCGGCGCCCAACGGCACCCAATGTACCACAGTACTGTTACGAAGACAATAATGTCCCGGTAGGAGCCTAAACGTAAACCTAGGGACAACCGAGGCAAAAGACCTAATTTACGTCCGTAACTACACGAATTGTTACGCGACGTAACACCTCCCCCCCCACAAAGGTAGGGAGCCCTCTCCCTACGCACAGGGAGGAAACGAAGGGGTAGGAAAAACCTAATGCACCCAACACACACCAACACAATCGATAGACCATCCCAGATACAAAGCACCAATAGTTCACACGGTCTCCACCACCACGCCGGGTGGTGTAGGGTTAGCCAGCACCAAGCCTGGTGGGAGGTTCCCCTAACTGCCTGGAACGGAGTCCTGGCCGGGGGGGACGGCACTGGGCAGGACACACAGAGTAAACACATCAGCGCCAAGGACCAAGAACAGCCAACCAACTGGCCAGAATATGAGGGCGACTCTACATACCGGAGGGACAACACCCTCAGGTCGGGCCTAAGGCCCTCTATCTAATGGCCATCCGTCTGGTAGGTACCACGGGAGGCCAGCAGGACATCCAGGTAGGCCTGGTAGTGGGCCACATCCTCGACATTGTCATGCCTATCTACAGTGAGGAAAACATCGGCCCACACACCGTCAGGAAAAAGGCCCAGAAAGGCCCAGTAATACCTATGCTGCGTAAGAACGACCTGGCCACGGGCCCAGTCCAGGAAGCCACAGGCAAAGAGGCGAAGGAAAGGCTCTACCGCGATCAAACAGAGGGCCCGCAGGAGGAGACGATGGTACCGGATCCGCGGGCGCAAACCCGTCGGGAAAAACAGGTCCACCAGGGCTCCACGTTGGACGGCCACATCCGGATGTGACGAACCTCTCGGGAGCGCCACCGACGAGCACACTGGCGCGACCCGAATGTCTCCAGGTAGTCGCTGGCCCGAGGAGGAGGGTGGCCACGGGAGTCTAGCCCCTGGCCCGGGATGGGCGCTGGACGACGGGCATCCCACTCTAAGATGGGCTGGAGAACAGTGCTATACGTGGCACCCGGTACCGCAGGAAACTCTACCGTAAGGGCATCCGAAGCCATAATGCCCAGAGGCGGAGGGTAAGCCCACTGGAACCCACCGTAGGTGTCCAAGTCGTTGTGACGCCTAGCCCAGCGGTACAGAACGCGCCGAACCAGGATCTCACCCTGGAACACAGGATCAGCTAAAATAACCATGTCGAAAGGGGGCCGATCAGTCTCGACAGGTAGGCCACGATCCCGCGGCGCCCGACACACCTGGGAGAACCCGTAGGACATGGGCGTGATGGCCACCTCGGCGGAGGCGCGCGGCAGGTCACACTGACGGCAGGCGAGTGCAGACATACCACACCCAGGCACGGGCGTGTCACGCGACTCCGGCGTCGCATGCACCACGGAAGGGGCCCTGTCCCGATCACCCTGGGACAACTCCCGGAGGGAATCGGCCGCGCGGGTGACGCGAGGGTCCTGAACAGTGGACTGAACAACCGCAGCCAAAGACCGCGAGGCCGAAGGGGCAGGGGCCGAAGCAGGGGCGGGAGCCGACACCGACGCAGGTGGCACTGGTACAACAGGAGGTCGCGCCGGACCCGAGGCCACAGAGGGCCGCGACGGACCCGCCACCGAAGCCGACGCGCCGGTCTCTGTTGCCGGCGCACCCCCAGGCCACATGTTGAAAATAGGGCCCGTAGGAACAGGCAGTCCGGCATAAGATTGGTTACCATCCAAGCTCCAGTCAGGCACCGGAATCCTCTGCGGGGGACCACCCTCCCAAAGCCTGGGAAGCCCGCTAGCATCGCCAAAGAAGCCCCGCGACGGCTGCGACTGAGCTTGTGGAGGCTCGGAAGCAGCGACGGCGGGCGCGATCGCAGGGGCAGGAGACTCGCGCGCAGGCGTAGGTACAGCGGTCACAGGCGCAGAGGCAGCAGGAGTCGCGACAGCCGACGGAACCACAGCGACCGCGGGCGCGCGCGGGGGCGCAGGCGAAGCCGTAGTCGCCGAGGCAACAGAAGGGGTAGGTGGCGCAGCAGCAACAGACGCCGCACCAGGCGCAACTAAAGCAGGCGACTGAGACGCCATGAAGGCCCCGAATGCCGAGGCTAAGGACTGGATCTGGGCCTGCATTGCAGACACCGTAGCCGCAAGGGGGTCAGGCTCTCGATCCACACCCGGAGGGGTAGGCGTCGGCTCCACCGACACGCACCTGGTCGACCGCGGAGAGGACGGAACAGGAGAAGGCGCCGACCTGGAGGAGGAGGAAGCTGCGACTGAGGCCGAATACTCCGGCGTGTACTGCGACTCTACCGGTGCATCCACAGGGGAAGGATCTCCATGTGCCGACTGATCCGCAATCTCCATGAACTCGACCGCCCGCAGAAGGTCACAAGGGTGATCATCTAACTCAGCATCGCCCTCGGCCGGAAGCCAAGGGAAAACATCCCGGAGGCAAGAGCGGCCCACAGGGGTAGACAGGTATGAGAAAACCCTAGGACACTGAAGGATGGCATCTATCTGCCCCAAGGCAGGGCAGCGGGACCCACACTCAAGGAGACAGTGTCCCGCGTCGTCGAAACCATGAACGACCAACTGCTGTGGTTCATGGGGGTCTGGCCCAAACCAGGAGACCCCGAAGAGGGCGGCCCGGACCAAAGCAGCGTGACTCGCCTGAAGGGCAGGATGGATTGGGCCACCCGGGAAGCTGGACCTGGAGACCCACCGGCCCGGAAGGACCTCATAATATAGCTCCGGATCAGGGGTAGGCGGCAGGGACTCCATCTGAGGGGTAGGCTCCGACATGACGGCTGCGGAGGGAGGGGACAACCAACCACCCGTCGACAGCAGACGTAACGTAAGAGAGGAGAAGGTCTGACACTAGAGCTTGTGCAGGGTTTTATACTCCTGCAGCAGGCGACTACACCCATCTAGCTCACTTTCCGTATACCAGACCTTATCTACCTCACTACGAGCATACATCCACTTCACCTTATACTGGCGCTGGGTACCGCGGCCCTTTTTGATATCTCTATGGGCCACGATACCCTCTACTTCGTCTTCTACCTCCCCAGTGTCAGGGTTATGCTCTAAAGGGGCAGGCGCTAGCTCTCTACCAGCGAACGTACTAGGGTGGTACAGTTTTAGCTGGCTCCTATGGAAGGTGTTCGAATGTGTCTGCCAAGAGGTAGGGATATCGACTTTATATAGGAAATTTCCTACTCTAGACAAAACATGGAAGGGTCCTAAGAAGGCGGGCCTAAGTTTGACCTGCTTCAAACTTATGAGCAAAACGGCCAACACGGGGGCCTTCTACTAATACTAGATCTCCTATTTCTATCTCAGGTGCTCTTCTATCTACTAAGGAGGCACGCAACCTAGCAAGGTACTTAGACTGAGCTTTTTGGTACCCTGAGATCGCGTGGTCATGAGCAGTTTTCATTCTATCTAGTAAGGACTGTACACCTTCTACAGTATCTCGGGACACATCATCCTTGTCCCGTAGAGGACTAGCTAAGAGAGAGGTAGGAGTAAGAGGCTGTCTACCAGTATCTAAGAAGAAGGGCGTATATCCATGCGCAGCTTGGGGACAATTGTTGAGGGAGAACTCTACCAAACATAAATAATCCTCCCAATCACTACCCGAGCCATTAACATAGTGCCTAAGCGCTTCTTCTACTACCCTATTAAGACGCTCTACTAAATGAGAGGAGGAGAGTGGTAGGCAGTTCCATAGGTAACCTTGGTACCGATGGCAGCGAAAAACTGCTGCCAAAAATCTGAGGTAAACAACTTATCCTTATCACTAATAAACTGCCTACTCAAACCGTGATATCTGTATACATTATTGAGGTATAGGCGTGCGCAATCACGTGCTGTGAGTTCTAAAGGACACGGCACAAGATGGCACATACGAGTAAAACGATCTATGAACACAAGGATTTGGGCATTGCCCCTATCATTCTTTCTAAAAGGTCCTACAAAATCCATCATGATAGAATCCCACGGCATGATGGGGTCAGGCAAGGTCCTAGGTTCTGCTATCTGTCCTACGTTATTGGGTTTCATCTCCTGGCAAGATTGACAAGTTCTAACATACTCATCTACATCCTTATAAAGGGAAGGCCAGTAATAAGAGCGGGCTACTAGTCCCGTACCCGTTTACCACCCTGATGAGCAGCTAAGTCATGCAACTCAAAGAGCAAGGAGGAGCGACAGATAGGAGGGACATACAGGCGCCATTGAGGGGGAGAATCTGCTACTGCACATATAAAAACCCACCTACAAATTTACAAGGGTGCTTGCCTAATTGTTGGGGATGGGCAGCAATGGCAGCTAATGCTTCCGGCTCAGTGGCCGTAAATCTACTAATAAGGCGTTCAAGATCAGAGGTAGGCATCGCTACAGAGGTATCCAGAACAGGTTTAAAGAGATCTCCTACCGCCTTGCCAAAGAGAAGGGGAGGTCCTAGAGGGACTACGTTTTCATAAGACTTTCCTGACCTAGTCGCTATATGGCTAAGCGGTATAGAAATTTTATTTTTCCCCTCCCCCCCCACCGAGGCCACGGGAAGGGCCTCACACGGGAGAGAGAGTCCTACGTGAGAAAGGAGATCAGGCATGCGAACAGCTGTATGAAAGAGGTAGGCATAGGATTCATCATCAGGTAGTTCACCATAAGGGGTTACACCCATAGTAGTAGGAACTAGAGTAGTATTGAGAACATCAAGGTCCTCGAAAAAGGAGTAGTCTGCACGACGAGAGAGTGCATCTGGTACTATGTTATCTACACCCTTGACATACTGAAGTTTAAAAGGGGAAAACTGTGCTAAAAATTCCATCCAGCGCGCTTGCCGAGGGGTAAGGTTGGGTTGGGAGAGAAGATGGGTAAGGGGACGGTGATCCGTTTGGATAACTAATCTATAAGGATCTAGTTCACAGGGTTCATTCAGGCAGACATCAAATTGAGCACCTTTAAGAAAGTGCTGCCACGCGTGGCAACAATACACCACGCTAAGAGTTCCTGCTGGTGTACGGGATAGTTACGCTCCGCAGGAGCATTGTCCTAGAGATATACTCAATTGGCTGTAAGCCCTGACCCTGATCCTGGAGAAGGACGCCACCTATAGCTACCTTACTAGCATCTGTAGCCACAACAAAGGGTTTAGTAGTATCCGGTAGGATGAGTACAGGAGGGGAAAGGAGTAGGGATTTTAGGCACTGAAAAGCCGACTGACATTCACTACTCCAAACAAAGGGGATATCCTTCTTTAATAAATGATTAATAGGGGCTGCTATAGTTGCGAAACGCGGGATAAAACGCCTATAGTAAGAAGCAATTCCTAGAAAACTACGTACACCTTTAACGTCGGTAGGGGTAGGCCATTCCTGAATTGACTTAGTTTTATCCGGGTCGGTAGCGACCCCGGCATCTGACAGAACGTGCCCTAAAATGGGACACTCCTACCCGAACGAACTTTAGCACGGCGCGCCCACAAAGAATTTTCAGCCATGATTTCTAATACTTTCTTTAAATCACGTAGGTGCGTTTCAAAATCAGGAGAGTAAATAAGAATATCATCTAAGTAAGCTTGAGCACAAGAACGGTCATGCTCAGATAAAGAAACAGAGGAGAAGGAAGGATCCTTTAAATCAGAGGACACTGAGGAAGGTGAGAATTTCCCATAACAGGTCTAAGCACTTCATTCATTAACATTTGAAAAGAGGCAGGCGAGTTACAGAGTCCCATAGCCGCTACTCTAAACTGGTAATGACCAAAAGGGGTAGCAAAGGCGGTTTTATGGCAATCCTCAGGAGCTATCCGCAACTGCCAAAAACCATCCGCACAATCCAGTACTGTGAAACAAGTGGAACCTTTAACCTTATTAAATATATCATCAATACGAGGTAGAGGGTATTTAGACTTCACAGTAATATCATTCAACTTCCTATAATCAGTAACTAGGCGAAACTTGCCATTTGGCTTAGGAACTAACAGGACACCAGCTGAGTAGGGGGAGTTACTAGGCTCTATCAATCCTGCTTCTAATAGTGACACTAAAATCTGTTTTAGTTCCTTTAATTCGGTAGGGCCCATTCTATACATCGGAGAGTGCGTAGGAACTGCACCGTCCTTGATAACTACACGGTGTAAAACAGAACGAGGAGGAGGATAAGAAGGAGTCTTTTCTTCAAAACTTTTGAGGAATCTATCACAGCCATGTATCTTACTATTTCATTTTCAGTAAATCCCACTCCTATTGTATCCACTGTGTTTATATCTATATCCACACTATTATTAGGGATAGGTATCTCCTGTACTTCTAACTGAAGGAACATACATAATAAATATCCATATTCCTTTAGTTCAGAACGCAACTCATCATTGGACATTAATACTTCAGGTATAGGTCTTACAGGAGGATCAACAGGTGTAGGAGGAGTAATATCTACCAAGGATAAATTTTCCAATCTATAATGACGTTCCGGTACCCAGTAAGAGCTATCTGGAAACCAAATGACCATGGTATCATAATTAATAGTAATCTTATTATCCTGGTGCCAATCTAATCCTAGTAATACATCAGCGGTAGTGATAGGGCCTATAGTGGCCGTCAGGTTGACAGTACGTCCTTGTATAACCATGGGAAGGGACACCGTACCCGGGGAATGACTGGTGCGACCATCAGCATAATGAACAGTGACGGGTTTGGTGTGAGGGGTAGGGACTAGTCCTAAACGCCTAACTAGGGCCTCGCTCACAAAGGAGCTAGCCGCACCGCTATCTACCAACACAGAGACATTCAAGAGTTCATCAGCATGCAAGAAGGGGTCTACAACAGTGTGAGGGACGGTTAAACCACCATTCAAGAACATAAGAGGACGCACACGTAGTGGTAGGGAAGATTCAGCTCCTACAGAGGTTATAAAAACAGGCAGGCAAAAATTTTATCTGGGGTACTATCTAAGGACCTGTCCAGGTTACCCCCGGCTGACAGGCCTACTGTTCCCCCTCCCCCCCAAATCCATAGGAACTAACCCCGAAGAAGACCCTGGCGGAAAAGCCACTGCTGGAGGGTCACGAGGGATTGAAGAGGGTGCGGGAGCCTGATTATCATAGGGGAACCCTGGGGATCCTGTCTGCACAGCATTCAGCCTACTAGGGGTAGCTGAAGGAATGCGTCCTGAAGTGGGACGAATAGGAGCACGCTGAGGGGTACGAGGAGGGCGAGCGTCGGGATGAGGGGGAGCACCCGAAAGGAACTTGGGGCACTCACGTTTAAGATGACCTACTTCCTTACAATGATAGCATGTGATATGAGAGACATCAAGGGCTGAGAGGTCAGTAACACAGATATCTAATTCTTCTACATAGGAGTTCTCCTCCTCAGGGGTAAGGATAATATTATTAATACGGGAACGGGTAGGAAGAGAAGGGGTGGTGAAGAAATCTGCTACACGCAAGAGATGCTGGCGCACATGCTTGAGGGGCAGATCAGTAAAACGGTAGGCAGAGAACTGGCGCTTGACTTCACGTAATAAGGGTCTACTGAGGCCCTGGAGGAAGCGGGCACGTACTTCTGCGCCCGACAAATCCCTAATTCGTACCATCTGAGCATCAAACTCTTTCATATACTCTTTAAATGATTTAGTACCCTGCTGCAAGGTACCAAAGGCTAATCTATCCTGCCAATCTGAATCAGGAGGGACTAAATGGTTCTCTAAACGCTTAAACAATTCTGCTACAGAGTTAGGGTAGGCATGAGAGGCCAAAGACTCACACTGAATGAGGTTAGCAAGCTCAGGAGTAATGCAGGTTGTAAGATAGTGAGGAACTAATACAGCATCAGAGACGCCATCTATTATGATTCTGCCACGACTC
The DNA here is from genome assembly GCA_009746045.1 of Mesostigma viride. Lineage (NCBI taxonomy): Eukaryota > Viridiplantae > Streptophyta > Mesostigmatophyceae > Mesostigmatales > Mesostigmataceae > Mesostigma > Mesostigma viride. Next base: position 942,102 of record RPFO01000078.1, read on the forward strand.
TGTGTTCTGGGTAAGCAACATAATAAAGGTGAAAAACTGTTGAGGGGTAGACTTGACATCCAGCTTGGGAAGGTTAGCAAAGAGGGGAAGAGCAGGGGCTTAGGGGGATTAGAAGAGTCAGTTTTTCCCATAGGGCCACTATCTTCCACTGCTACATAAGCGGGATAGAAGGAAGGAAGAGGAAAAGTCTTGGGTAGGGGTCTAGAAGGGGCCACCGTTTCAGGCTGGTGCCCATAAGAGAAGGGGACAGTATATTGCTCACGAAGAGAGGAATAGGCAAAATGATCATAATTTCTATCATCTAAGGGCATGGTGCTGAAATCACTGTTAACTTCTAAATCAGCCACACGGGTAGGGGCCTGGGCTGCCTCATAGGCCGTCTCAGGGTAGGACCAGGAAGCAGGTGGGTAAAAGGGAACTGCACTAGGGCGCCCAGAAGGGCCGACAGGGGCAGAGGCACGACCCGTGTTAAACGCAGGCATGGAAGGCATAGGGTGGGAAGGAGGCCTAGCAACATTGTTGGTTAGTGAGGACCTGCTGGGGGGTTGAGCCAGGGTTGCAGGAGGGGCAGGGGCCTGGTTCACAGCAAAAGAAGGATCATCACTAAATCTGACTTGTGAAATACGTTGTTCATAGGTAGGTGGGGTAATTGAGGGACGACGGCGACCACCAGCAACAGGAGAAGGAGGTGAGGTACGCAGAATACCTTGAGGGGTAAGATGGTGTACCGTTTCCAAGGAGTCCCGTCGGTTACCACGAGTATTGTTATTGTTATTGTTATTGTTATTAGTAGTAGTATTATTATTATTATTGGTAGGTATGGGCGACATATCTCCACCCACTGGATCCATCCTTAATTACGTAAAGGAATAGGAATCTAAAAGAAGACAACAAAGGAAAAAGGAAAAACCTTGAAGGCCTGAAGCAAGAACAAAATTAAAATCAATCCTTTTTAACAACAGTAATGGATAGTGAACCAAACTCCAAAGTGAGAGGAGTATCTGAAGCAGATGCAGATGCAGCCCGTTTAGGGGGAGAAGAAGGAGGGGTAGCAAAGACTAGAGCTTCTACTGGAGGACGACCATGAGGAATAGGGCGTACATGCAGACCTAAATCTGTTTGGCTATGATCTATAAGGAACTGCTGAGCTTCTTCGAAGGACATAAATTTCTTATACCTAATTACGTTGTATGCACGATTCTGAACGATCTTCCTAGCGTCGGACCACGAAAGGAAAATGGAGGACCATTGAGGCGTAATCACTACGTAATATTTAGCTAGACTATTATCGCTAGAAGAATGGGAAGGAGCAGTAAAAGATCGCCGCTGGCTCATGGTAACGCACCTTGTTCTTGAGTAGTCACGATAGGAGTGGAAGGGGTAGGAGTCGACTTAGCTGGGTTATCTGGATCACCGAAATGACGAGGGCGACAACGGCCCAGCGCTCGTAGTCCTAAAGTCAGCGACCCAGTGAATTTCTGCGAGTGCGGCCGTCTAATGAGCAGCAACACGAAGGAAAAGGTGTAGGTACTGCGACGCTAATCGTCTCCGAACAGTAATACTCCCCTATCTATGACAGGAAACAACCGTAAGCAGGAAAACAAGGCGAAGGACAGGCTAACTACGAAAGGGTTTATCCGCTGCGAGCAGGTCTAGCATCTAGGTAGAGCGTGTCCCGAAACGGGCAGCACTACTCTCCTAGCTTGAAGGCGACCCGCCCATTACCTATCAAGGACGTGTCGGCTTCGTATTCCTGGACGCGGAAGGGGTCTTGAAAAGGCGTATGTGGCAAGGGATCGTCGTCTTGTTCTCTACCTACTGAAGTTCCTCCGGAACCATTGTTACGCCGCGGATATCTACCTCCACCTCTACCTCTAATGGGCCTGATACTACCTAAACTGGTCAGGCCTCCTCTACTCAAACCTCTGGCGAAAGACGAACGTGACGGAGCTGATCTCAATGCATTAACGTAAGTGTTACTATAATACGCCATACAACCATTTACCAAAACCCGTTTACTCCAGGAATAGAGGAAGGAAACACAACTACACTGCCGTGACCCAAGCCTATATGTGTTAATTCATTTAACACACGCCGAGTGCACACACAAGGGGTAGAACGCGCATAAATGGTCACCAACGGTCCAACACGCTCGGGCCGACATGGCCCTCGCCTACAGATGCACGCTGGTCCACTACATCTACTGATGCACGCTGGTCCACTACATTCTACCACAGGATCAGGACCACTAGTAAAGTACGCGGCGCGGCGCCCAACGGCACCCAATGTACCACAGTACTGTTACGAAGACAATAATGTCCCGGTAGGAGCCTAAACGTAAACCTAGGGACAACCGAGGCAAAAGACCTAATTTACGTCCGTAACTACACGAATTGTTACGCGACGTAACAATGTCACCGCCTTCCCCACTCACAGGACAAGGCGGCTCCCCCACCAGTCCTGCTCACCTTCCCCTCCCGTGAAGACAAGCAGCGTGTAACGTGCCCGGATTTACACCTAAACCTGAGCTACGTCGCGAAAGATAAACTATGCCGGTATTAGGAAGAATCAAGGTGGCCTATTGCAGATCAGTGCGCTTCACGACTGGGGTCGTGAGATATCTGGCACCGCGACTTGATGCCAAGCTAATGATTCAATACACACTTATAATGGCTAGCAAGACCAATTACAAATGGATATAAGTGCCCCAGGTACGTTCAATGTGTACCTTGTTGGGGGAACCTTTTGTATCCTATCCTGGGGTGCTTATCTCAGCTAGCTAATGAGCTCAGTATCACAGGGGAGGGTGCAGTTGATCCTCTGGACCACTTTAAAATCCCTCTCTCCAGTATTGTCCCTGGTATGGATGCTTTCATCAAAGCAGTCAACATTCGATACATATGCACCAGGGGAGATCCCTGATCTGGACAAGTTAGTGCACAGCCAGTTCCTCCATCCCTCAGCCTTTAATTGGGCTGGGTAAGTGGGACATAGCCATGCACTCACCCCAACAAATCTCCGGCCACGTCATATGTATACAAGAATGCAAAACACAAAAAGGATTCACCAAGTGGCTGATGGCCATTGTCCACCAAGCCAGGCAGGAATGGGTCCTGCCCAACCCCCAAAACCCTCAATATAAACCTCCTGTCACCCCTTCATGGGAAGTGCCAGAGGGAGCAAAGAAGCTCACTTGTTCTCAAACAAAAACCACAAAAGTGGGCTCCCCAATTTTCCATGCCAGACCATGCATGTGTCACAGAATGAAAGGGGACATCCACATTACTAAAAGGGGAAACCTACACACCTGGGCTGCAACAAACCTCAATCAGGATTATGCTCTCCCTGTTCCTCCACAACCTCAATGCAGGCCAAGACTTTGTCTGCAAAGCCACTGATATTAAAAGGGCCTTCCTCAGGGGGGATCCAGAAAAGGCTGAATTCCATTAATTGTGTGGAAAGGGAAGGGGTACGTGGTAGACACCCCAGCTGCATGTGGAAACCTTACATTGATGAGCCCCACCTTATCATCAACATTGGGGTGGAAGGGCTTGTCAGTGCCCCTAAAATTTTCAGGGACTCAGCAGAGGAGGTATTCAGAAAGCTCCCGGCTACGTATGATGACCTGGACCCATGTTTTTTTTGTTGTTGTACCCACCCCCAGCACATCATTCCAAAAAGCCATTTTTCCACCCTGAAAATTATTCTAGGATAGGCTAATGATTAGTTTGGCCTCAAATTTGGCACCAAGGTGCCTAATCAGATATCTTATGGTGGCATGTGGTCAAATAATTTTTTGGGAGTCGGCAGCATGGTAACATGGTGACATTTGCTAGCATAAAAATACCGAATTTTCAGCACTTTCTGGCATGTATGCGTATATAATGACATCAAATGAACTCAGTTGGGCCTGGAACTTTGCACATGTTATAAACACATCCCATGCAGCATGCCCACAAAGTTTCAGGCTGGTTGGAGCACAAAATGGTGACAGATGCTAGCATAAATACCCCCAAAATGCAGTTTTTCAGGGTTTTCCAAGGGTTTCATCACACATATGCATATATAATGACACCAAATGAACTCAGTTGGGCGTGGAACTTTGCATATGTTCTAAACACATCCCATGCAGCATGCCCACAAAGTTTCAGGCTGGTTGGATGATAAATTGGTGACAGATGCTAGCATAAACACCACAAAAATGCAGTTTTTCAGGGTTTTCCAAGGGTTTCATCACACATTTGCATATATAATGACATCAAATGAACTCAGTTGGACCTGGGACTTGGCACATGTTCGAAACACATCCCATGCAGCCTGCCCACAAAGCTTCAGGCTGGTTGGATGACAAACTGGTGACAAATGCTAGCATAAATACAACAAAAATGCAGTTTTTCATGGTTTTCCAAGGGTTTCATCACACATGTGCATATATAATGACATCAAATGAACTCAGTTGGACCTGGAACTTGGCACATGTTCGAAACACATCCCATGCAGCCTGCCCACAAAGCTTCAGGCTGGTTGGATAACAAATTGGTGACAGATGCTAGCATAAATACCACAGAAAAAGCAGCTTTCTATTGTTCTTCCAAGGGTTTCATGGCAATCATTCCACCTTGGTGTACAGAAGGTTCCAAACAACACATCATTACATTATGCATCATATTTACAATGCAGGAAGGCATACTTGGGGGCACATGCCTATACTACAATGCATTAATAACACAGCTCTAGCCAGCTAGCTAGCTATATAGTGGCTAATGCCACACCCGGGGGCACGTTCTCACGGCCCTGCATCCTTTTCCTTTTCTTCTTCTCTGCATCTGACAGGGGCCTGCCCCCCATCTTCTCATCCACCAGCCTGGTGAGCACCCTGACGTTGGTGACTTGCGTCAGCTACCCTACCCCCATGGCACGCTTGGCCTTACGCTTGGTGAAGGTGGAGGGGACCGTGGGTGCGACAGTTGGTCTGGGTTTTCATCCACCCCCTTCCTCCAGTGCATGCGTGTGCTCCAACGCCTAAGCAGAGAAGCACACACACACATACACACACACACACGTCGATCCCTTACCCACCCACCCACACACACACACGTACACATGTATCCACCCACCCATGCATACACGTAAGCACGCACGCACGCACGCACACACGCACGCACGCACGCACGCACGCACGCACGCACGCACGCACGCACGCACGCACGCACGCACGCACGCACGCACGCACGCACGCACGCACGCACGCACGCACGCACGCACGCACGCACGCACGCACGCACGCACGCACGCACGCACGCACGCACGCACGCAGTCATACCCTCCCTCCCTCCCTCCGTCCCTCCCTCCCTCCCTCCGTCCCTCACTCCCTCCCTCCCTCCCTCCCTCCCTCCCTCCCTCCCTCCCCCTCCCTCCCTCCCTCCCTCCCTCCCTCCCTCCCTCCCTCCCTCCCTCCCTCCCTCCGTCCCTCCCTCCCTCCCTCCCTCCCTCCTCCTCCCTCCTCCCTCCCTCCCTCCCTCCCTCCCTCCCTCCCTCCCTCCCTCCTCCCTCCCTCCCTCCCTCCCTCCCTCCCTCCCTCCCTCCCTCCCTCCCTCCCTCCCTCCCTCCCTCCCTCCCTCCCTGGCTCCCTCCCTCCCTCCTCCCTCCTCCCTCCTCCCTCCCTCCCTCCCTCCCTCCCTCCCTCCCTCCCTCCTCCTCCCTCCCTCCCTCCCTCCCTCCCTCCCTCCCTCCCTCCCTCCCTCCCTCCCTCCCTCCCTCCCTCCTCCCTCCCTCCCTCCCTCCTCCCTCCCTCCCTGGCTCCCTCCCTCCCTCCCTCCCTCCTCCCTCCCTCCCTCCCTCCCTCCCTCCCTCCCTCCCTCCCTCCCTCCCTCCCTCCCTCCCTCCCCTCCCTCCCTCCTCCCTCCCTCCCTCCCTCCCTCCCTCCCCTCCCTCCCTCCCTCCCTCCCTCTCCTCCCTCCCGCCCTCCCTCCCTCCCGCCCTCCGCCCTCCCCCCCCCCCCCCTCCCTCCCTCCCCCTCCCTCCCTCCCTCCCTCCCTCCCTCCCTCCCTCCCTCCCTCCCTCCTCCCTCCCTCCCTCCCTCCCTCCCTCCCTCCCTCCCTCCCTCCCTCTCCCTCCCTCCCTCCCTCCCTCCCTCCCTCCCTCCCTCCCTCCCTCCCTCCCTCCTCCCTCCCTCCCTCCCTCCCTCCTCCCTCCCTCCCTCCCTCCCTCCCTCCCTCCCTCCCTCCCTCCCTCCCTCCCTCCCTCCCTCCCTCCCTCCTCCCTCCCTCCCTCCCTCCTCCCTCCCTCCCTCCCTCCCTCCCTCCCTCCCTCCCTCCCTCCCTCCCTCCCTCCTCCCTCCCTCCTCCCTCCCTCCCTCCCTCCCTCCCTCCCTCCCTCCTCCCTCCCTCCTCCCTCCCTCCCTCCCTCCTCCTCCCTCCTCCCTCCCTCCCTCCCTCCCTCCCTCCCTCCCTCCCTCCCTCCCTCCCTCCCTCCCTCCTCCCTCCCTCCCTCCCTTCCTCCCTCCCTCCCTCCCTCCCTCCCTCCCTCCCTCCCTCCCTCTCTCCCTCCCTCCCTCCCTCCCCCCCTCCCTCATTCATACACCCGTTCATTCATGCATGCAGCCGCTCATCATTGACACGCCTCCGTTGGGAAACTCACGGGGTATGAACTATGAAACGGGCGGTAAGAAAGGAAGAAGGAGCCGCCTCCCCAACATGCCGCCCGGCAAAGGCAGCGATGGGCCGTCCAGGAGGGAAACACTGCGCTTTGCCTTGTACGCCGGGGTGCGTGTTACGTCCCTGCCCTTTTGGTCGGACGTAACAATGGAATAAATTACTAAGGCTGTTTGGTCTATTGGACTTGGGTTTTATGGACCTTGGCTATTGTGTGAATTGGACTAGTTATTTTGGTCCTAGGTTGTCCTTTTAGGGGGCCGGCGCTGTGGCGCCGCGCCAGTTCTGAGTCCGTCAGTAGTTCTAGGCGTGGATCCTGTAGTTGAGGGTCGATGTCGGCCCGGATCCTACGTGGAATGAGTGACTCGGATTGTTCTAGGGAAATTGGCGTGTATCTGCGCCGCAACCAACCTAGGTTAAATTGGTCCGAGGACGAGGGTCTCGTCCTCTTGGTTTAATGAATGATAAGTGCGAATACGCCTACACATTGAGCCCGGGGCATTATCCATTTGTAATTGGTATTGCTAGCCAATATAAGTGTGTACGAATTAGCTTGGCATTAAGCCGTGATGCCAGATATCTCACGACTCACGTCGTGAAGCGCAACCTACTTTAGGCTATCTTGAATTATTCCTAATTCCGGCAAGAAGGGTCTTTCGCTACGTAGCTCAGGCTAGGTGTGTCTGGGCAGGGACGTAACACTGGTTATCGGAGGAAATGTGCTGGAAAGGTTAGCTAACTCTCGCGGAGAGGGTTAGTGAGCCAATTAGGATACCAAGACGAAGCTTGGCGTAGGTAGAGGTTCCGGAATTCAACGATTGCTGTCAGGCCGGCGGCCAGCCCGTAAAGGGATTCAACGACGACCTAGCAGCAAGCGGCCAGTCTGGGATACTCGGCGGGGCTAGCAATAGTCCTGTGGTGAGGTGCTGTCAACGATAGCGTTCAGCTCTCCTGTTTTCAACGACACCTAGTGGCGGCCAGGGCTTGCCTTCAACGACACCGGGTGGCGGCCAGCTCAGGAGGGATTAACGTCATCGAAGATGGTACGTCCCCTAGTTAGAATCTTTCTTTACAAGCTATGCCTGCTGAAGGCTAGCTGGCGAGCTCGCTTTCTATCCGGGACCGCGCGCGTAGGGGGTTTATGTTATATGTTGTACCCTCTATAGGTTGTAAATGTTGTTGGTGCCCATGGACGTCGCGGAGACGGCCATTCGTTGTTTGACCTGCAAGGGGTCGTGGGGGTGGATACCGTCTGGCTGTTGCCGACTGTGTTGACGGTGTTTACCTCCGTGTGTGCGTATAGCCCGTTCCTGCGGAAGGCTCGGGCGTGTGCTGTGTTAGACTCTGTGCTTCTCCCTCGTTTGTGTTGGTAAAGGTCACTGCACCTAGAGGTAGCCTGGGATCCCTCTTTCTCTCCTGCTTGCAAGCCCTGCCAGCCTATGATGTAACATGCCCAGACGCAACAGAATAAATAAGGGTGGTCAATCTGGATTTCCTTACTACGCCGTGGCCCATGATGGGGGCGAGGGTAGACCAGCCATATTTTACAGTTGGAAGGCATGTGAAGAACACATCAAGGACAAGATAGTGTCTAAAGACTCTAGTGCTAAGTGGAAGGGTTTGATAACATCATGATGCAGATAGGTTTGTTAGGGAACACATGCCATTGCCTGAGGGGATGCACACCACACGTGAATGCTCTAAGCCACCCACGCTCAGCAGTCAGGGGGAGGGGACAGCAGTTACAGTGACCTTCTCTCAGCTGACCATTGGCCCTAGCAAACAGTAGAGGAGACCATTACTAGGGAGTAGTATTAGGTTCTATAGTCATAGCTCTATAGCACGTGGTTGCTCTCTCTCTTTCTCTCTCTTCCTTCCTGGGGAGGTGTTGCCTGCAGTGTAAGGTACCGGTACGAGCACCATGCCCACACGGTCCCAAACAAGGAACGCCAGAGATACAGAGGAAGAGACTAGAGAACGAGATCTAGAGAATACAGAGGTAGAACCGGTAGACAACCACGAGCACGGTACAGAGGGGATAGAGGTACCACTGCACGTCCAAGCAGGGACAGATACAGGTGAGGTCATGGAGAGACCTGCGGAAGGCCCTTCACGATCCAGAGATCAGAACCCTAGGTTCCCAGCGGATGGGGACGATCTAGACGCCTTAACAAGGCAGGGAGATGACAGGAACGACCGAGAGAGGCTCCAAGACTACTCGCAGCAGCAGCAACAGCAGCAACAGCAGCAACCGCAGCAGCAGCAACAGCAGCAGCAACAGCAGCAGCAGCAACAGCAGCAGCAACAGCAGCAGCAGCAGCAGCAGCAGCAGCAGCAACCGCAGCAGCAGCAACAGCAGCAGCAGCATCAGCAGCAGCAACGGTCAACGCAGCAGCAATGGCAACAGCAGCAACCCCGGATGCAGCAGCAACAACCCCAGACGAGACCACAATGGCTACCACCTGATCCAGAGCAGCAGAGAGACGAGAATGAAGATACCCTGCACTACCGCCATCAGCAGCCAGTCACCGGGCGGCCAACGCATCCTTGGGCAGGTCGGGGGCGGCCCCAGGGGCCTCCACCGGGCCCCCCACACCGGGGCAGACGCAGAGTGTCCTTCGGCAGCACGTCCCTGTTACCCACTGCGCTATGGTATTCGGACGAGGAAGGGGAGGTCCCAGGGGCAGATGGCGAGTTCGATGACCTGGAAGGGACTAACGAGGCGGACGAGGGAACTGTCACGCAGGGCCCGCCCGTTGGTACTCATAGACCACGGACCAGCCCAGGGGAGACCAGGAGCAGTGTCACCCAGAGACGAGGAGACTCACACGCCAGTCCAGCGCCCGACCTCAACCGCAGCGCCCACGGGTGCTTGACCAAAGCGCGGTCCCTCGCCTGCGCCTGCTGGCAACTTCAGCTTCAGCAGGGTGGCCTTGGATGACCCGGGGTACGAACACCCCTCTCCGTCCAGGTGCGGCGGACTCATGGTACGCCGCCCAGATCCAGCTCTCTCCCCCGGTCGCAGCCCCCCGACTTCGGCGATATCCCCACGTAGACGTCGGTGGGCCCGTCACCGCCGCGGTAAAGGCCCCACCGATGCCCAATTTCAAGAATGTACCCAAGCTGCACGCGGACATGAAACCGCGCGAGGTAGAGGAATGGGGACGCATGTGGCGACGGCAGTATACCATCTGGCGCAACATCACAACTGGCAGCTGGCCACCAGCGATCTGATTGATCTGGTGATTAACTCCTGTATGGACCCCTCGGTGATAAGCATCTTGAACTGTGAGAGCATCGCGTCCCAGTCATACCCGCAAACCTTGGCGGAACTGATGGACCGAGTGCGTCGCAAGCTGGTGCCCCCAGATGCTACACTCCACGAGCGGATGGCCTTCAGCAAGCTGCGCCAGGGGACCACCCCATATCGCGAGTTTCTGTCTAAGTTCGAGTCCAGCGCCGCCTACCTGGCTGACATGACCTGGTACGAGTACAAGAGCAGGTTCATCGAGGCACTCTGCCCTGAGCTGCAGGACGAGGTATTCAAGCACTATGCTGATGTCCCTTGGGAAGAGTGGGACATCTTGAATATCCAGAGGTATCTCCTACAGGTGGCCGACGTAGTGGCTCGCGGGCGTGCCCCTCAGTGCGCCGTTTCTTCAGACCTGCTCCCCCGCGACGGGTGAATCAGATGTACTCCACTGATTTCGCCGGCGAGGAGGAGGACGAGTACCTCGACGACCCTGACGAGGGCTACACTGACCATGGCGTCAACGCGATCGACGCTAGCAAGGCGCGCTGCTTCATGTGCAGCGAGGTGGGGCACCTCAAGCGCGACTGCCCCAAGCTCCGGGGCAAGAACGCCAGTCGTGGGACAGGAGAAGGGACACCCAGTGTTCGTTTCTCCGGCCCGGCCTTCGGCAGCCGCCCCGACTCCTCCGGTCCTCGGGACCGACCCCGCAACGCGGGTGAGCGTGCGGCTCGCCTGCAGCACGCCAGACAGGTCCCGACGCAGTACCAGCAGCCGCGACCACCCGCGACCAGCTCTACCAAGGGTGTGTTGCGTGCGGTCAACGAGATTGAGGCGCGGCGACAGTCCTCCTCTTCCGGCCAAACGCAGGCAGTGGCTGGCTACGAGTATGACGACGAGGAGGGGGCTGACGAAGAGGAGGAGGGGGGGAAGAGGGCGGGTGGTCGGGCGAGGCGGCCTCCCGTCCCACCGCTCCTCGGGAGTAGTAGCCCTGCCCATGGGCTTGGGTCCCGGGGTAGGGGATAGGTAGAAAAATCAGATGGTAGCCCAGACGCGGAGTCAACTAGAGTAGAGGTAGACGTCAATAACGTGGCCGCAGACGCGTCCACCCAACCGGCGGCGCGTGCATCTCAAGGAGATTCGCGGCATCTGTTTCTTTTCAGCGGAGGGTTATTGGTCCCTCCCACCGTCCTTGATCCGTATTTGAAGGAGAAAACGATCATGGACGTGAAGTTCCTGGTCGACACCGGCGCCTCCACGTCCTTCATCAACGAGGCCCTGGTGCGTCGGCTGGGCCTGGTACCCCGGCCTCACACCACGGCAGTATATGTCACCTACTCAGACGGTCGGCGGCACCAATCGCCGGGCCTAGCAGACATCAAGGGTGTGCTGCAGGGCACGCCGGTGGACCTGGTGGCGACTATTGCGCCGCTGGGCGCTGCCGACATCATCATTGGAGTGGACTGGCTGGACAAGCAGGATGTGGACATCAGTGTGCGCCGGCGGGTAGTTTGGTTTCCGGATGGTTCATTCTGGTGCCCAGACAGCGAGTATAGGGCACAGGCCGCGGAGGTCCATAACATTACACACGAGCGCTCGGCGGACGGGCCTCGACCAGCGTCCCAGATCCTGATGAGTAGCAAGACGCTGGCGCGCCAGCTCCGGAAGGGCAAGGAGTACGCGATGTATCGCATAGACCTGGACAGCACTCAGGCTCTGCTTAACGAGATTGGTGCCGGATTCACACCGGACGAGCTGGCGCGGTTCAATGCCGTCCTGGAGAAGCGCACTACCCTTTTTGCGGATCGCACCCCCCAGTTCCCTCCCAATCGATCGGTGTTACATCGTGTCCAGCTCCAGGAGGGTTCCGGGCCTACCGTGTCTCCCATGTACCGCATGGGCCCAGTCGAGCTGGTGGAGCTCAAGAAGATCCTCATTTCACTGCTCGACGCGGGGCTCATTGAAACCAGCAACAGCCCCTTCTCAGCGGGCGTGCTGCTCGTTCCCAAGCCAGGAGGCAAGTGGCGTCTGGTGACGGATTACCGGAAGCTGAACGCCATCACCGTCAAGTCCCGGTATCCTCTACCGCGGATCGACGACATCTTCAACCGTGTCCAGGGGGCCACGTGTTTCACCGTCATCGACTGCGCGGATGGGTTTTGGCAGCTGCGCATCGCGCCAGAAGACTGCCACAAGACCGCGTTCGCTACGCCCTTCGGTCACTATCAGTTTCGGGTGGCGGCAATGGGGCTGTGCAATTCGCCTGCGTCCTTCCAGATGCTGATGAATGACATCCTCCGTCCGGTGATGGGCACAGCCCACTTGCCGCAGGTCTCCCAGCTAGGACCTGGCGGACCCGCAGAAGGGGGCGCGCCCGCCCTGGACCTACAAGCGCACGTGCGCGCTGGCGTATCTGGACGACATCCTGGTGTACTCCAAGACGTTCGAGGAGCACCTAGAGGATGTGGACGCCGTTCTGCAGATCATGGAGGATGAGCACCTTTCGGCGCGGAAGGCCAAGGTGCGCGCCGGCCGCTGCGTACCGTTTCTGGGCCATACCTTGTCGGCGGACGGCATCGCGACCGACCCTGAAAAGATCGAGTCCGTTCAGCAATGGCCTGTCCCTACGGACGTGAAAGGGGTGCGCAGCTTCCTGGGATTGGCATCTTACTACCGACGGTTCATCCCGCGGTTTGCCACCATCGCCGCCCCAATCAACGCTCTTCTCAAGAAGGGTACCCCGTTCCTTTGGGCTGAGCAGTGCCAACAGGCTTTTGAGGCGCTTAAGCGCCACCTCACCACAGCGCCAGTCCTTATCCTGCCGGACCCGGCCCTTCCTTTCGTCGTGGCTACGGACGCCAGCAAGGTGGCCATCGGGGGTGTCCTCCTGCAGGACCAAGGCAAGGGTCTTCAGCCCATCGAGTATTGTCTAATCACCAAGAAAATGTCCTCAAATGAGGACATTTTTAAACATGGATACCATTTGTAATAACTAACACATGTCAACACATCCATGGGTACGGTATGGAACCATGTTCATTTATGATATGTTCAAGAGTTGCAATGCTTAACATCCATGAAATATGCTCATTGTATAATTGTTTACGATTTATGAATGCAGGGGGGTCGCTACGCGAGTGACCAAATAGCACTCAAGTCAACAATATGCCAAGAAAGAAGGCTAAGCCAGGTCATGGCTGGCCCTGAAAATGCACCCAGGGTGCCCACAACATGTCTATGTTACACCCTCGCAGTCCTAGACCCTGCAGCCTGCCAGGGTGGGGGACAAAATGTAACTGGCAACCAGGGACCATGGTGCAGGCCTTACAGCAGGTGTAAAGCTAGCTCAGTCCAACGAGTGAAATATGAAGCAAATACTCGCCAAGGTTAGGTCCATGATCGTTGGTAGAGGCTCGGCTGCCACCACGGTGCTAAACCATGATGCTGAACCCTTACGTTATATATGAAACATATACTGCAAAGAGGCACAAGTTGTAACACAAGCACAATGTAAACATGACAAGCTCAAGTTTCCAAGCCAGTCTTGATCACTTGGACATGAGTTGAAGCATTAGAAACATATGGGCAACATACCAGCAAGCCTTGAAAGACTTCTCAGCAACAAGGCAGTATATGTGTTGAATCAAACTACCACATCGCAATTAAGCACAGCGACTTCTAGTCGCTGCTGTTTTGATAACGCAAGGCCGTTTACCTTTTCAGTGACGCAGCGGGAAAAGAAAGTACTGCCCAGCAAACTTCCGTTATTCCCCGGACATAAACGTAATCAAAACCACGAAGTTGGGCATTGAAAGCAACCGGAATTATCACGTCTGCGAGAGTTATAGGTTACAATCCGCTTAACACGCTTACTTAGAACGGTGCGGTTGAGAATGACAGTCGGAACCTTGCTCTTGACGTGCGCCCAGGCCGCCAGCTGCGCGGGCCAGCTCAAGAAATATATATTCAAGGACGGTGACGCGTGGGAAGCACCCAGCCTTGCGGCAAAAGAAAAATATGGCTCGCGCTCGCCCTGGTTTTCGCCAGGCGCGACTGCGACATCACGACGAAAAAATAGAGACTCTTTGACGCATGCAACTGCCCAGGTCCCTCTTCTCCCCATGTCGCCCATAAGCCCAGAAGCGTACCATAACCCATACTCGCGATATCCGCAGCGCCTGGGCGGAAAAAGAAATTGTAAAACCGAACTGCGAACTGACCTATCATGCGATCTACGTAGCTCTCAGATTTTCTTCAACAATGCCAAAATCCGTTCATGAACAAAATTTTCGACATATACAAAGCACCTGCACGTGAAGAATAGCATCTTCGAAATCACTAGATTACGATCTAAAATGATGTCTTCGTCCGGGGCAGAATAATGCCCTATAACATTCAGGCAAGCCTCGGAACTGGCACGACCCCATAGCCGCCACTCGACAAAACACTCGATTGCATTGCGATGTTCTTGCTATTGTAGGTACTTTTCGTCGCCTCATATTTTCCAGGTACGGTCGACCCCTGTCGACCCCAGGGGCTTGGCGCGCTCAGTACCTATCCCAGTTTCGCGCCAAAACCCACCAAGTGACCCTAGGACCAAATTTGGCGCCAAAACCGCGCCCCTGACCCCCCCCGTCTCAAACGAGGACTATGTCCTCAAATGAGGACATTTGGTTTTTGGACAGTATATCTCACGCACAATGATTCCGGTGGAACGGAATTACCCAGTGCATCAGCAGGAGCTTCTGGCAGTAGTCTACAGCTGCCACACGTGGCGTCATCATCTTCTGGGGGCCCAGTTTTCGGTGGCCATTAGTGAGCAGGGGGATCTCGACCCCCACCGCCTGGTGATCCACACCGACCACCGGCCGCTCACCCACCTCCTGGTGCAGCCCAACCTGACGCCCCGCCAAGCGCGGTGGATGGAGTACTTGTCACAGTTTGCGCCATTCAAGATCCAATACGTCAAGGGCGCGGACAACGTGGTGCCAGACGCCCTTTCGCGACGGGCGGACTATTGGTTCTACGAGGACATGGATGTGCTTCATACCACTTGCGTCCCAGTGGCCGCCCCGGGGACCGCCTACGGCGCGGAGCCACGGTCTCCCCGGGCCCGCCACCTGTTTCATCTGGGACACACCACCAGCGATGACTTGTCACCTCTCTTGGAGGAGACGAGTGCCCACGAGGACGTGGACGCCCCCGGGGAGGGGGAGGGATCGCATACGCGCATGCCCCTTAGTCATGTGGTGCCGCCCCAGGGAATTTTTCAGCTTCAGCCGATCGGCCCGCCCACAGTCTTCTCCGAATTCGTCAACCAGGCGAGCGCGGAGACAGAACCGGCCGCGGACGCGTTCACAGTCACGTCGGACCTGGAGACGATGATCAGTCGTTTCACGGTCACGGAGGAAGCGGCGCTTGAAGCCATCCGGGCACATCCCCAGCAGATGGGTGCCTACCCTTGCAAGTTCCAGGATGGACGCCTGTTCGTGAGCATCCAGCCGGAGGAATGGCGGCTGTATGTCCCGGAGCTTTGTAGGGCCGCCTTGCTTCACGAGCTCCACGATTCGCTTCTAGGCGGACATCAGGGAAGCCACCGTCTTTATCCTCGGGCCCGCAAGCATTTCTACTGGCCAGGGATGAAGGAGTATATTGAGACATATGTGCGCCAGTGCCCCTCGTGCCAGATCATGAAGTCCAGGAACACGGGCTCGCAAGCCGTCCCCAAGACGTTACCTGATCCGATGGGTCCTTGGGATTCTATCATGATGGACTTCATCGGCCCGTTCAAGAAGGCGAAGAGCGGCAACAGCATGGTCCTGGTGTTCGTGGACCGCCTGACGCGCATGTGTCACTTGGCCCCGTGTCCGGCCGACCTCACTGCGGAGGAGTGCGCCAAGATATACCTGACGCACGTGTTCCGGTTCCACGGGCTCAGCCGACAGTTCATCTCCGACCGCGACAAGCTCTTCACGGCCAAATTCTGGCAGGAGTTTTTCGAACGGCTGGGCACCAAGGTGTCGCTGGGCACGGCCTACCACAGTTCGTCGTCACATCTGGTGGAGCGGTTGAACCGCACAGTGCAAGAGACCATGCGACACTACACCGACGCGGTGGGCAGCAATTGGGAGGAACTTCTGGGCTTGGTGGAGTTCTCCCTGAACAATGCTCCCCAGGCCGCCCACGGATTTACCCCCTTTTTCCTCAACTCTGGCAGGCACCCTCTCACGCCTCCCGACCTGCTTATGAGCCCCGGACTGGGAGAGGATCAGGTCAAGCTGGACACACGCCAGGGGGTTGATCGCTTGCTGCAGCGGATGCACCAGGCTCATAACAGTGCAGTCCAGGGCTACCGCGCCGCGACCGAGCGGTATCTGGAGAGGACAGCCGGCAAGCGGGATAACCGGGCGCCGTCCATTGAGGTGGGCGATTGGGTCCTGGTGGAGGGCCCACAGATCGGACGATTCTCACACAAGGTGGAGAAGGAGCTGAAGACTAAGCTTCGTCCCATGTTCCTGGGCCCCTACAAGGTTCTCACCAAGTTTGACGACGTCATGTTCCAGGTGGACGTCCCAGCGTCATGGAACCTCACGTCCAACCGTTTCCATCGTGACCAGCTCAAGTTGTACCACCAGAACACCATTCAGGGTCGGGTCAATCCCCCGGCCCCGTTGGAGTTCAATCCGGACACGGGGGAACAGGAGGATGAGGTGGCAGCGATCGTGGGACACCGGGATGTCAAACGGGGTCGGGGGACCCAGCGACAGTACCGTGTGCGATGGCGATTCGCGCAGCATGAGTCTGAGGACTCCTGGCGCACTTCCACTGAGTTAGCGGGTTGCGCCCGCTTATTGGAAGCGTACAAGAAGACACACCAATTGCATTAATAGGCCACATGCGGTATAACGGTGTACGGTGTAGGGTGAGAGTGAGGTGTGAGCCAGATACCAGGTACACGCCGACTAACGCCTTGGCTTGTGGTGTGTGGGCCGTGCAGGGGGACGCCGCGGAGGCGCCTCCCAGGGGCCAGACTTCCGCCAGCGCCGCGGAGGCCGTAGAGGCAGGAATCCGGGTAGTAGACGGGGAGTCGAGTGAGGAAGATCTGGTGGCCATGGACACGACAGATTACCCGGAGGCCCCTCTACCAGAACAGGATGACAGGATGCAGACAGCTCGCGGAGAGCCTGCAGTCCGAAGGGGTGCTTTAAGGGCCGGGGGCTCGGGAGGTGGTGGCCGGCGCGAGACGTCGTCCAGACCCGAAGCTCCGGACGCGCGAGCGCTGCAGATAGTGAAGGAGCTGAATGAGGAGACATTCAACCCCCGAGTGTTCGTGCGCGACTATGGTCGGGCGGGTGACTTGGTGGAGCGGCGTCGTCGGCGCCGTAACCAGATGCCGTCAGATCTCCGCGCCGATTCCATTCTGGCACGGGTCGGCCCCGCTAAGCTGGAGGATTTTCGATGGTTCGTGCGGAGAAATGTGGGGTTCAAGATCGAGACCCGCACCGCCGAGCGCGACGGCGTGGTGGTCGGTATCGACTGGGAAACCCATGAGCGGGGTGCCTGTGTCATGCGTGCGTGAACACGCTGGATGCAGGTCTGGTATTTCCACGGCTGTTGCTCCTCCTAATTCCGCCCGAGGTGCGGAAGCATCTGGAGAACTACTTCCCTCGATACCTCCCGTTTGAAGGGGCGTTGCGGGGCGAGAAGTGTATGCGCGCGGGTCAGTACTCGTTACGGCAGGCCCTGGATCGCATCGTGGCGATGGACGACGAGGACCAGGATGATGGGAGCGAGGGTGACGACTCCGATTCTGATGACTACCCTCCCCGCCCTCTTCCTCGTCCTCCTTCAAGGGATCCACCTTCTGGGGGCTCCTTGGAGGGCGGCGCAGGACATCGTCCTGTGACGCGTTTCGAGGCGCCACCGCCGGCGCTGGGCTGGGGGCGCCCCTCTGGGCGAGGGTCTCGCCCGCGGTCCACGGGTTGGGGCGGGGCAGCCAACCAGCTTCTCGGCGTGCTCCAGACCGGCCTGCACGTCGGCGCTCGCCCTCACCGTCATCGCGCTCGCGTTCCCGTTCGGACTCGGGAACGGAGGTACGCCCTGCTCGCCGCGCGTCACCACCACCTCGTCGCCCGGTTGATCGGCACTGGGAGCGCACGTGGGGGTCGGCGGTGGAATTGGAGCGAGAGTCTCGGCGACCGCGGTCGGATACGACGGGAGCTGCTCCGGCTAGGACAGAACAGCCGGCCGGGGGCGAGCCCCCGGTTGTGGCCCCCAGGTCCTCCGACGGATGCGGGCCAAGAGGAGCCTACCTTCCTTGTCTCCTTGGAACCACCGGAGCCTACCTTCTTAGTCTCCCTGGAACCACGTCCCCGGCCTGCACCAGCCGGCTCATCAATGCCACGTCCTGCGGAGGGTCACACCCGGCCCACTTCGTCGGGTCGACCCTCGCACCCTTCCGCGGAGGAACCGTGCCTACCACCATGGCAGAGACGCGACCTCGGGTCGCGGAGGGCCCCAGCGGAACGGACATTCTGGTACCAGCGGAGCCCGTGATGCGCTTGGAAGCGCTCGTAGCTGCGGTACAATCAGGACAGGACCTGATACAGCGCCTGATGGTCCAGCACGGTCGTCAAGGCGATCATTCTGCGGCCACCTCAGTGGGCTATGATGCGGCTTCCAGAGCTCCTGGTCACGAGGAGTGGTCATTGGGGACTTCATACGGCCGGTACCGGGCAGAGCGGTGAGACATGGTGGGCCAGGACCTCGCACGGAGAAGCTGTGTGTGACATTCGAGGGACCTCCGGCTTTTCAGGTTCCCCCGGGTACGCACCTACCCGCTCCTCTGGTGTTTCAAGCGGGTCCTTGGTTCGCTGTGGATCGCGGGGCTTACTGGGAACAGGTAGAGATCACCTTTCTGCCCCAGGTTCCCCTGCCCCTGCCGCAACCCGACGACCCTCGTTTTCCCCTTGCGGTGGGGCATACTGTGCGGTTCGGGTCCGAAGACTGGTGGGATTGGCGATATCAGGTCGACGGGGTGGGGCACGTGGTGACGCCTCCCAAGGTGGCTCCAGCGGAGGGGAGTGTCTTTCTTAATCTGGTGGCGCCCGATATTGTAGGGGCTCGGACGGTGTCGATCAACGATGATCACGTGCGTATGGAGGTTTTCATGATGGGGGTGCACTTTGTTCGAGAGCACCGTTGTGGGGTGGTGGATCGGTCGGCGCTGACCCTCCTATTCACCCATCCCCAGTACCTCGCTGGGTTCCTGTCTCTGTGGCCCAGAGGGTCGTGGGTGGAGCTGTTCCGGCTGGGTCGGCAGAAGGTGTCCCCCTACCAAGTGGCCTTTGAGGTTGACCTGTGTTCGCACCCTGGGGTGATGACTTCACAGATGACCCATGCGGGGCGTAGGGCCCTCACTGAAGTCCTGTCGCAGCGACGTGCCACTAGCGGCGGACGCTAGAGTGGTTAGAATAGTTTTCGTGACGGATAGCGGATTGATCCAGTCACCATCAGAGTCTTACTACTACGTCAGAGTTGGTCCTGTGTATCAACTTCTAGAGGAACTGGCATTACTAACCTGCGGGTGAACCGAGGTTGGGACATAGTACTCTTATAGTAGCGTTGTTTTCCAATCTCACTTGTACGGTAGGGACTACCGACCCCCATGGGGGGGAGGAGTGTTACGTCCCTGCCCTTTTGGTCGGACGTAACAATGGAATAAATTACTAAGGCTGTTTGGTCTATTGGACTTGGGTTTTATGGACCTTGGCTATTGTGTGAATTGGACTAGTTATTTTGGTCCTAGGTTGTCCTTTTAGGGGGCCGGCGCTGTGGCGCCGCGCCAGTTCTGAGTCCGTCAGTAGTTCTAGGCGTGGATCCTATAGTTGAGGGTCGATGTCGGCCCGGATCCTACGTGGAATGAGTGACTCGGATTGTTCTAGGGAAATTGGCGTGTATCTGCGCCGCAACCAACCTAGGTTAAATTGGTCCGAGGACGAGGGTCTCGTCCTCTTGGTTTAATGAATGATAAGTGCGAATACGCCTACACATTGAGCCCGGGGCATTATCCATTTGTAATTGGTATTGCTAGCCAATATAAGTGTGTACGAATTAGCTTGGCATTAAGCCGTGATGCCAGATATCTCACGACTCACGTCGTGAAGCGCAACCTACTTTAGGCTATCTTGAATTATTCCTAATTCCGGCAAGGAGGGTCTTTCGCTACGTAGCTCAGGCTAGGTGTGTCTGGGCAGGGACGTAACAGTGCGCAGGCGACGTGCGGGCACTGTCGCGTGTAAATTTGCCTGCCCGCCCCAGTCCTTCTCGGAACGCCTCCCCAGAGCATGCCGTCATGGTAAGAGCTCTTTTCGCCCGTCGCCGGAAGCTTAAACCACAAGAATACGCCGGTTAATGACCAGAAAATGGGGGGTTGTCGACGTTATAAACCAGTAGCTGTGGTTTTTCCCGCACCCCGAGCACACTCCGAACGGGGCCAGCAAGCCCCGCCCGCAGGATAAACACCGGGCGATGTTGCTGCGCCCAAGGGAAGTCATATAGCTGCAAGAAAAGACGTAAAAGCGATTAAAAGCACGACATGCAGTGTTGCCCCTGTCAGCGCTCCTATAATTCTCACTTTTTCGCGGAAGGGGCGTAAAAATCGGAAACGCAAAATTACGGGAAATCCATCGCTGGGTTTCTTTGAAATGATGTTAGGAACTGGTAGAATGTGTTCATGACAGCCGAGAGCATGTTTTTCATGTCTGTGTTTTACCTGTGTAACAGAATAAAATGGTGGTCTCTGCTCCACTAAATGCACAGATCTTTTACCTCCTGTCATTAAAGACAGAACGGACTTATCAAACCCCAAGAGACAGGGGAGATTCCTAGCACTCTCCAGGAATCGTAGAGGGTGGTCGTTTCCCGTCTAGAGGCCATTCCTACGAGACGGTACTTACGCGGTAGAGAGCGGTGGTCCCCTTTTGGTCGGGCGTCTCTCTGCTTGTTCATACAGACACAAGACTTCCTGTCTATCGGATATGGCTGTCCAATAACAGGGCCTGAAGTGAGCATGTTTGGTTATTAGAAATAACTTCACATAATTGGGGTATCCGCGTGATGGCTATGGTGACAAACAGGCAAAGCTTATGTCCCCGCCGACACAGAGGAGTCCAACGCAATCCTACAGGTCTCAGCCAATCAGAACACAGATGAACCGGTAAGGTTCTCTCTCTATATGCTTTACACCCCTAACTTACGAAAGATACTAACTGACATCAGTCAGATTACACATAGATTCCAAGGTACTGTCCCGTACCGTCCAGGGCCCAACACAAAGGACCATCAAAAGGGCACTCCGCATATAAGTCCCAAAAAGTCAAGTCAGGCCAGGAATCATTACACTTTGGCCGTACAAAAGACTCAGCCATTTACACTGAACGCTGAACTCCAAGTTCACGTCCACTTGGATGTAACAGTATACACACTGTCAGAAAATACTGTTACATTCCTCCCCCCAAGAACAGAGCTACCAGCTCTGCCAAACAGACCAGTCGCATGACTGCCAGCATCCCCACAGGCCTCAAGTCTCCGCCAACACGGCATCATTGACCCTGCAAGGATCTGAGTCTATGGACAAAGGAAATGGTCTGCAAATCACAGGCTGGCCGCATGACCCAGTTATCCCTCCAGGCCTTAAGTCTCGACCACAAAGGCGTCATCAACCCTCTTGGGAACTGAGTTCATGGGCAAGACTCACAGCCTGAACACATAACACACATCCTATCTGGGGAGGAAGTTGTCACACTACCACAAAACTCAAAAACACAGAAAAAACACAAAATAAAACCCAAAATATACTTAAAACCAACTATTGTCTTCTCCTGGGGCTCCAGCCAGAGAAAAGACGAACTGGTACTGGGCTCATCCTGCAACTCATGACAGAGAAAAGACCCTAGTACCATCCAAGTACAACGTCATCACAACTGGTATCAAACAAGGCAGGTGAAAGGAACAGCCGCCTTAAAGCTGAAGACTGAAAAAGTCTTGAAACAGGACTGGAACTGGAACTTGGAACTGGAAATAGCAACTGGAAGCAGATCTGGAATTGGAAAAACAACTGGAACTGGATATGCTGGTACAGGAAGTGTCTTCTAAAGAAAGGCACGTATGGCCTCAAAAGACACATAAGCAGAGAATAAGGAACCACAGTGTTGAGAGGGCTCACTTGTTACGTCCCAGCCCAGACACACCTAGCCTGAGCCACGTAGCGAAAGATCTACCATGCCGGAATTAGGAAGATTCAAGGTGGCCTAATGCAGATTGCGCTTCACGACTGGGGTCGTGAGATATCTGGCACCGCGGCTTGATGCCAAGCTAATTAATACACACTTATAATGGCTAGCAAGACCAATTACAAATGGATAGTTGCCCCAGGTTTAATGTGTAGGCGTATTCGCACTTATCATTCATCAAACCAAGAGGACGAGACTCTCGTCCTCGGACCAATTTCACCTAGGTCTGCCACTACGCTGGCAAGGGGCGCCGACATGGCGCCGACCTTCCAAAGCATGCAGTCCACACAAGATCCTCGGGTCGACATCGACCCTCGCCTACAGAATCCACGCATGAGTACAATATCTCAACTAGCTATAAAGTACGCAGCGCGGCGCGACTGCACCGGCCCCTAGAAGATACACGCATACAACAACCTAGGCCCAAAATAACTGGTCCGAATCACCCAAACTGTCATAGTTCCATACAAAAGTCCTGACCAAGGGACAATTCCCAAATTAAGTCCCGAAATGAGTCCCAAAGTCCTACGGACCATGACAACAAGTCAAACTACATAATTTATTCCATTGTTACGTCCGTCCAAAAGGGCCGGGACGTAACACTCCTCCCCCCCCACGGGGGTCGGTAGTCCCTACCGTACAAGAGATAGAAAGGAAACAAGTAAGCTACTATAAGAGTACTATGTCCCAACCCCGGTTCACCCGCGGGTTAGTAATACCAATTCCTCTAGAGGTCGATACACAGGACCAACCCTGACGTAGTAGCATGAAACAGGATGACAGGATCATTCCGCCATCCGTCATAAAACTCTCACAACCATCTCAGCGACCGCCGTTGTTGACGCGCCGATCCACTGGAGCCACCTTAGGGGGCGCCACCGCGTGCCCTATCCCATCCACATAATAATGCACAGTCCATGTAATCCCGCGTAACCAGTCCTGAGGTCCTGAGCAGCCTCAAACTTGATGAAATGTTGACCATAGGGGTACTATGTCCCAGCCCTTGTGCACCAACGGGCCAGTGAAACCAGGTCCCCCCAGACTTGCCACGCAAGGGCAACTCTTTATATAGCCAATCGGGACTGTCAGCAGGAGGGAATATTTTTCATGCATACAACTTGATGATCCGGCCGACGAGGTGGCCAGTCATGTATCCCGTCCAGCCGAAACCCAGCCTTACAGCGCGACTGATGCGCGTAATCACATGACGATTAAGAAGTACTACTAGCGTCGACGACGGTGAGGCACAGCATGCAGTGCAGGCCCCATGCTCAGAAGCGAGGGCGTGCACCAGAAGAATCTGATCCATCGCCTCACTACCGACAGTTGTACGCGTCCTCTCAAATACAGGCGCGCCGTGAGCCAACCGACCATGCAACGTGGCCGTCCCTGGCCGCCGCTGGAGTGGCTGTATAGAGGGGGAAGCCCTAGCGTGGCCGCTAGAGTGCGCCTCCCCTGCACCTGCGAACGCATGCAGGTGCCCGCAAGGCCCTAGTGTGTCCACTAGAGTGCGCCCCGCCGTCTCTATCCAGCGCAGGAAACAGTCAAAGTCGATCAACACCGGAAACTTGGATAATATGGCACGTTAAGTGCCCAAAACGAGCAGGGCCCCAGCGTGTCCACTGGAGTGCGCCCTGCCAACTCCTCCACGAAGCTGCAGTAGTTTAGGCACAACACCACTCCGGCCGACGTGCATAGACCGGAGCAGTCGCCGGTCCCCGCATTCCTTACTGCCAATGTGCCTGAACTCCACCGCAAGCGGGGGAAAACTCCTCAGCTCGCAGTCACACCCTCCGTGACACTTGCACAGCAAGAGCACGGTTGATGTTTGCGTAGGCCCATAAGCATGTGATGCTCGAGGCCGCCGACGTGGACTGCATAGCGCCCGCAATGCCCGCACTTATATAATGCAATGGGCAGGTCGGGGAGTGACACGCCTTGCGGGAACTGCCGTATCAGTAACGTTGCCCCTGCGAGACACCGTGCTGCTCATGAAGTAGGGCCGAAACAACCCCGCAGTCCCCAACAAGAGCTCCTCGGGCTCGGTCGCGCCCAGCCCACAGGTGCTCAAGCACATACAGCGATCGTGGACCGGGGTGAATCCCGCGCACGACCGATCACCGCCTGTCCACCCCGCTTGGATGTCTTGCCCAGGAGCCCGATTCCCGCAACAGAAACACGCCCCAAGGTATGCAGTCCCCACCGCGCGTCGCAACATCCCCCACTCGAAGCTTGAAGGCCTCTCACCACCCCTGTACCAGTGCATGGCCATGGGGTATAGTACATTTTGAAGCCCACACAGCCCGCCCGCCATGCACATGGAACGCCCTGCTCTGAGTCCCTCATCCATGCAACCTCGTAGGCGCGCGGACACGAGCCACTTGCAAACCACGCTCGATCGGCCTCCACCAGTGGTGCAAGGATCGAACAACTCCACACCGGGCTCAGCCCACAGGAGGGACGCGAACACTGCGCGATGGTAGCCATGCACAGGGTCGCGGGCCGTGACTTGGTGCTCAGACTCCAGCAGCTCGATCCTGCCTGCCTCTCAGTCTCGGGTCGCCGTTACTACAGTCCCCGTGACTCGCCCTCGACGGCCCGATCCCGCACGTCCCATGTACCTCAGTGCTCTGCCATGGCTCAGCGCGCGTCAGCGCCGCGGGTCCGCTCAGAGCGGACGTACCGGCCCAATGCAGTGATACCGGGTGTTACTCGGACACCGGCAGTCTGCGGGGCGACAGCGCCACATCATGTGGCATCGGCACCATGCACGCGCACTGTTGAGGCGGTGAGACAATGACCGGACACCGCCACCTGCTTCTGATGCAACCACGACCGGCACCAGCGCAACCAGTGCAACCACGACCGGCTGGGTCATCCACCACTACTGCCGGCAGTACGTGCTGTCGCCATGCAACTGCACCGTGCCCGCATATGCTTGCAGCCCCGGGGGCCCTTACTCCCGACGGTCGCGGCGGACGCGGGCGCGCCCCGCATGCACGGTTACTCGAGCCCAGGAGTGCCCTGACCCAGCTAGGCGTCGACTCAATGCCGGGGTAGCCAATTGGTTGGCTACCGACAATTCAACAAGGTGCTGTACATCTGTTTGCCGGCCGACCACGATTCAGTACAGGCTCCGCCCTGCCTGATCGCCCAGTCGCATCGGGGTTGCAACAGCCTCCATGCACCGTGCCGTCTCCATGCACCGTGCCGCACTAGTGAAATTAATCACGTGCAGTGCACGAGAAGCCAAGCACGTCCCTCACGCGCTAGGAAGTCAGGGAGCCGTGACTCATAGCCGCCAGCCGGAAGGCTCCCTATAATAATACTTGGCCGCGTGCCATGGGACTCCGCGTCCGTTGGTCACGCGGGACGCGACGTGCAGTCAGGCCGTAGTCTGGGGTCGCTGGCACTCGCTGCCGAATCCGGCATCCCACGCGGAGATGCCTCGGTACGGACGCCTTAGTAGTAGAATCATCAAGCATCCGGTGAGCCCATGTCCAAAAAGGCCAGGACCATGTGCACATGCGGTGCTGAGTGCCTGACGTGGTCCTCTTCGGGACGACCCGTTCAAGCCCACCACCACTGCGATTATCCCATAGAGAATATAGCATGGAGAAAATATATTATATAGAAAATAGAGAATATCGAAAATATATAATATCCGCACACTGGCGCATCGATCCCTGGCATGGCAGTAGAAGGGTCGTCGGATCCACGCGCGGCTGCGCATCGATCCCTGGCATGGCAGTAGAAGGGTCGTCGGATCCACGCGCGGCTGCGGTGGATTCCTACATAGATGACCGGCTCGATCCAAAGCCGAACCGTGCCGATCATACAGGAGCTAGATATAATTAAGAAGAGTATGGTATCATAAAGAAGTGTAGTGGACTAGTACAAGTACTTAGTATATAAAAGGTAGGTATAGTAAAGAAGTATATGGTATTATTAGTAGCCATCTGGTTCCATACGCTCTGCGACCCCTCCCCTTCCCCCGGGGACGACGCGTCCACGCGATCGTCCAATTACTGCCAAGGAGTCAAGAAGGATGCTGGACCGCCGGGCGCTCGTGTGAAATGCTATGTGCCCTATACTCGCTGTCAGGGCACCAAAAGGAACCATCGGGAAACCAGACCACTCGCCGGCGCACGCGAATGTCCACATCCTGCTCGTCCAAAGTCGAGCCCAATGATGATGTCCGCTGCGCCCAGCGGTGCGATGGTCGCAGCCAGGTCGAACGGGGTGCCTTGCAGCACACCTTTGATATCTGCCAGACCGGGCGATTGGTGTTGGCGACCATCCGAGTGGGGCAGATGCACGGCCGTCCGGTGTGGGGGCTGTGCATCAGTCCCAGCCGGCGCACCAGTGCCGCGTTGATGAAGGACATGGAAGCGCCTGTGTCGACCAAAAACTTGACATCCATGACGGTTGGTTGGCCGTGTCTGAATATATTATTACAATCTCATATATAAAATATCCCATTACCGCCAACGGCGTCTATGCATGGGGTCAGTGTATGATTCCAAACACCCCCCTTACTGCTGATAGCATGATAACAGGGTGACCTGCTACTGGGCAGGACCAATGCACCCTTCGTACTACTGACATCATGATAACAGGGTGACCTGCTACTGTGCAGGACCAATGCACCCTTGGTATGTGGTACAGATGTGGGGCAAAACAGACACCCCCCCCCTTTGCCCTACACAGGTGGGCATTCTCAGAATGGCTAAGGTGGCCAGCCACTAGGACTGGAAAAGCGCACCGGAGTGAACATATTATAAAAATATAATTATTACTTAAATATACTTATATAATATATATTATAGTATACTTCCCAGCGGCAAACTCGTAACCGGCCACTGCTGGTGACTCAAAGGTCACACGCTGTCCGGAGGCTAGTCGATGAGCCTCGATCTCATTGACCGCGCGCAGCACGCCCTTGGTAGAACTCATCGCTGGCGGCCGCGGCTGCTGGTGCTGAGTCGTGAACTGCCGGGCCTGCTGGCGCCCGCTCCTCCGCGTTGCGGGGCTTGTCCCTTGGGCCGGAGGAGTCCGGGCGACTGCCGAACGCCGGGCCTGAAAACCTGGGCTCGGTCTCCCCCGTGCCACGTCCAGCGTGCCTGCTACGGAGTTTGGGGCAGTCGCGCCTGAGGTGACCCACCTCAAAGCACATGAAGCAACGGGCTTTACTCGCGTCGATGGCGTTGAGGCCATGGTCAGCGTTCCCGTCCTCCAGGTCATCGGGGGAGTCCTCGTTCCCCTCGCCGTCGTGCGGGGGAGCTGGCCTGAAGAAACGGCGCACTGAGGGTGCACGCCCGCGAGCCACCACGTCGGCCACCTGTAGAAGATACCTCTGGATATTCAAGATGTCCCACTCCTCCCAAGGGACCTCAGCGTAGTGCTTGAATACCTCGTCCTGCAGCTCGGGACAGAGTGCCTCGATGAACCTGATCTTGTACTCATACCAGGTCATGTCGGTCAGATAGGCGGCGCTGGACTCAAACTTGGACAGAAACTCGCGATATGGAGTGGTCCCCTGGCGCAGCTTGCCGAAGGCGAGTCGCTCGTGGAGCTCCGCGTCTGGGGGTATCAACTTGCGGCGCACCCGGTCCATCAGCTCCTCCACGGTTTGCGGGTACGACTGGGATGCGATGCTCTCACAGTTCAGGATGCTCACCACCGAAGGATCCATGCAGGTGTTGACAACATGCGGGATCAGATCGCAGGTGGCAAGTTCCCAACTGTAGTGGTTGGACCAGACGGTATACTGCTGTTGCCACATGCGCCCCCATTCGTCAATCTCCCGCGGTTTCATGTCCGCGTGCAGCTTGGGAACATTCTTGAACGTGGGCATCGGTGGGGCCTTCACCGTATTAGGCTTGGGCCCACCGACCTCCCGGTAGGCGATGGAGCCGAAGGCTGGGGGCTGCGACCGGGGGAGAGATCCGGATCTGGTCGGCGTACCGTGCGTCCGCCGCACCTGTACCGATGAGGGGTGTTCATACCCCGGGTCATCCAATGCCACCCTGCTGAAATTCAGGTTGCTGACGACCGCAGGCGAGTGGACCATGCTGCTGTCCTGCGCCCGAGGTCGCTGCGGTTGGGGGACGTGTCGCTGCTGCTGCTGCTGCTGCTGCTGGAAACCCTGCTGCTGCTGAGAACCCTGCTGCTGCTGCTGCTGGAAACCCTGCTGCTGCTGGGAACCCTGCTGCTGCTGCTGCCGTTGCTGCTGCTGGAAACCCCCCTGGAGCATCTCCTGGCTGCGCCCGTCCCCCCCTCGTTCCAACCTGGAGTCTGGACTGTCTTCATCTGATGAATTTCTGCGGCCCTGGTCTCTGGATCGTGGGGAGCCTTCCGCAGGTCTCTCCATAACCTCACCTGTACCTGTCCCTACTTGGACGTGCGGTGGTACCTCTACCACCTCTATACCTTGCTCGTGGTTGTCTGCCTGTTCTATCTCTCTGTTGACAGGTCCTCTCCGTTTCCGTGGCATGGTGCTCGTACCGATACCTTACACTGCAGGCAACACCTCCCCAGAAAGAAAGAGAGAGAGGGAGAGAGGGCAACCACGTGCTATAGATCTTATATATGTAGGACCTAGTACTATTCCCTAGTAATAATCTCCTCTACTGTCTGCTAGGGCCAATGGTCAACTGAGAGAAGGTAACTGTAACTGCTGTCCCCTCCCCCTGACTGCTGATCGTGGGTGGCTTGGAGCATTCACGAGTGGTGTGCATCCCCTCAGGCAATGGCATGTGTTCCCTAACAAACCTATCTGCATCTGTAATGTTATCAAACCCCTTCCACCTGGCAATAGAGCCCTTATCCTTAATATGCTCCTCACAAGTCTTCCAGCTGTAGAATATAGCAGGTCTACCCTTATCCCCGTCGTGAGCTACTGCGTAGTAAGGAAATCCAGACTGTCCACCCTTGTTTATTTTACGTCGTGGCATGTTACATCATAGTCTGGCAGCGGCTTGCAAGCAGGAGAGAAAGGGGAAACCCAGGCTACCTCTAATGCAGTGACCTTAAACAAACGAGGAGAGAGCACGGAGTGTAGCACAGCACACGCCCGAGCCTTCCGCAGGCACGGGCTATACGCACACACGGAGGTAAACACCGTCAACACAGTCGGCAACAGCCAGACGGTATCCACCCCCACGACCCCTTGCAGGTCAAACAACGAATGGCCGTCTCCGCGACGTCCATGGGCACCAACAACATTTACAACCTATAGAGGGCACAACATATAACATAAACCCCCTACGCGTGCGGTCCCGGAGAGAAAGCAAGCGTCTAGAAGGATAAATCTAAACTAGGGGACGTACCATCTTCGATGACGTTCATCCCTCCTGAGCTGGCCGCCACCCGGTGTCGTTGAAGGCAAGCCCTGGCCGCCACTTGGTGTCGTTGAAAACAGGAGAGCTGAACGCTTTCGTTGACAGCACCTCACCACAGAAATATTGCTAGCCCCGCCGAGTATCCCGGACTGGCCGCTTGCTGCCTAGGTCGTCGTTGAATCCCTTTACGGGCTGGCCGCCGACCTGTCAGCAATCGTTGAATTCCGGGACCTCTATCTACGCCAAGCACCGCCCTGGTTTCCTAATTGGCTTCCCTAACCCTCTCCGCGAGAGTTAGCTGACCTCTCCAGCACATTTCCTCCGATAACCAGTGTTACGTCCCAGCCCAGACACACCTAGCCTGAGCCACGTAGCGAAAGATCTACCATGCCGGAATTAGGAAGATTCAAGGTGGCCTAATGCAGATTGCGCTTCACGACTGGGGTCGTGAGATATCTGGCACCGCGGCTTGATGCCAAGCTAATTAATACACACTTATAATGGCTAGCAAGACCAATTACAAATGGATAGTTGCCCCAGGTTTAATGTGTAGGCGTATTCGCACTTATCATTCATCAAACCAAGAGGACGAGACTCTCGTCCTCGGACCAATTTCACCTAGGTCTGCCACTACGCTGGCAAGGGGCGCCGACATGGCGCCGACCTTCCAAAGCATGCAGTCCACACAAGATCCTCGGGTCGACATCGACCCTCGCCTACAGAATCCACGCATGAGTACAATATCTCAACTAGCTATAAAGTACGCAGCGCGGCGCGACTGCACCGGCCCCTAGAAGATACACGCATACAACAACCTAGGCCCAAAATAACTGGTCCGAATCACCCAAACTGTCATAGTTCCATACAAAAGTCCTGACCAAGGGACAATTCCCAAATTAAGTCCCGAAATGAGTCCCAAAGTCCTACGGACCATGACAACAAGTCAAACTACATAATTTATTCCATTGTTACGTCCGTCCAAAAGGGCAGGGACGTAACATCACTCATGGAATCCGCCATGCCCATCACAGTAAGCATCATAACAGATTCTCTCTGCCTATCCCACTAGCAACAAAGACTGTGCCATATCTGCACATCCCAAACTGGATCCATAGAAAGTAGGTAGACTGCACCAAGTCCACGCGTCCAAGACAAGGTCTCCCACAACTGGATCAGTGCAAGCACGTAGTGAAAACTGATCTCCAAAATCTGGCCACCCCAGATTCTCCAACCCATCCAAATCTGGCCACTCCAGATTTTCCATCCCATGCAAATCTGGCCACTCCAGATTCTCCATCTGAGGTCCACATTCTGGATTGCAGGTCAAACACTGGATCGGCTCCAAGAAGGAAAACTGCAGCAGGAAGACGTCTCTGGATGTCAACCACTGGAAGCAGAACTTGCTGACCAAAGCACGCTGACCACAGCTTTAATGTAGACCAGAGGCCCAGAACTGAAGGACAGAAATGTCCTTAAGGCCCTCAGTCAGGTGACCACAGCAAATCTGCCATGAAGGCACAGGTCACCAGGACAGAATGGGATCTATGAGGTAACAAAAGAAGAAACTGAAAATCCCAATCAGTTTCATAGGCAAATAGTGATGTCCATCTGCCATAGACCTCATAGATCTCCTCCCCTCTAAGACAAGACGCAGGGGGCTAGGGTGAGGGAAAGCCTGCGGCCACATCTCAACCCACAAACAAGTGGCCCTAAATGAACAAGGCACACTCATGTCACGTCCGTGATCATTTACGTCCGTGCACTCAAGAAGTTACGCGATTGCCGTAATCAGAATCGTTACGTCCGACGTTTGGTTGGTTCCGATTCAGTATAGGCCGCAGGCTTTGTTCCTTGGGCCGGTGTAGAGCGCCGCGCCGGAAAGGCCTGAATTTCTAGAGTGACAGTCTTAGGTGACCTGACTTAGGTTCGGGCACAAGACTTTGGGGCGCAAAGCCTTGGTGGCTTGCGCAATATTCTGGTGCGTGACATTTGGCAGTTACGAATCTTTTGTATTGTCCAGACGGAATGATGTTCAGTCCATCGGACAAAGCTAGATACGCAGATCGTAGTGTGCGGTGTGCTGGCTCGCACGTGGCTGTCGAATAGACTTGCTCTGCATTTTGCTGGCAGTCTAACTGCACGTCAGGCGGCTTGCTGGCAAATGCGACAGCGCATGGATGCCGGGATTTTTGGAGGTATTTAGGAGCACAGCAGCGGCCATGGTGGTCGTTGTTCGCTCGTTACTCTCCCTCACAACTTGGTGTTGTCGTCAAGGGGTTTAATAGTGGAACAATCCGGAGCAGCCCCCGAGAGTGGTTGCAATGAGTAATTGTCATGAGATTGGTTGACGGAAGTGATAACTGTTTGGTTTCGTCAAGATGATGTGTGTATTGTGGGCGAGACTCGGGAAGGATCCCGGTCGTCGTTGGCCAGTGAGCCATAGCTGGGGTAAGCGGGATAGGTAGACAGGATAGGGGGCGCTAAAGGACACTGCCAGCCGTAAGCCAAGCGGAGCAGTGTGGCGTCACCCGAGGCCTGCTAGGTTATCAAGAACCGCTTAGCCTTATTTGGACAGTGACGCACAAGTACGACATTATACGACTAGACAACACTTGTATTCTTGTCGATGTCTTTTGAAATTAAATGTGAATGGTTTGGTTGCTTTCCAAATATATAAAGCATCATGGTTTTATTCTACACCTGGCTGGCTACGGAATTGCCTGTCATGAGGTCGGCGGCCAAGTATGTCCGTGACCTGCATCACACAGGATTTTAACGAGCGAACAACCCTTGGCGGGTTCAGTTCGGCCAGCCTGGGGTTCCCCCTGCTTCACCCAGGGAAGCACAAGGAAGAGGTTATTGCTTAGCCTTCAAAAGCATCTGAAGAGGTTAGGCTTTTCCCTGTAAAAAGCCATTGAAGGGGTTATTGCTAAGCCTTTAAAAGCATGCATGTTAAGGTTGTTGCTGATCCTGGAAAAGCATCTTTGAGCAGCTGGATTTTTTTTTTCCTTTTTGCTGCTGCCTGGAATGACGCCCTCTTTGGGCTTCCTTCGGTTGTGTGAGATGCCTTTCTTTCACTTTTTGCTCTTAAGTTTTTGTGAGCTAAAGAGTGGGGGGGGAGGTGGCATATCACACACATGATTACAGCTGATAGTGGATGCATTCAAGTAGCGGTAATGATCAGTCCAGGATATAATGGCACGCAAACGCGACAGCTGTCACGTCCGTGATCATTTACGTCCGTGCACTCAAGAAGTTACGCGATTGCCGTAATCAGAATCGTTACGTCCGACGTTTGGTTGGTTCCGATTCAGTATAGGCCGCAGGCTTTGTTCCTTGGGCCGGTGTAGAGCGCCGCGCCGGAAAGGCCTGAATTTCTAGAGTGACAGTCTTAGGTGACCTGACTTAGGTTCGGGCACAAGACTTTGGGGCGCAAAGCCTTGGTGGCTTGCGCAATATTCTGGTGCGTGACATTTGGCAGTTACGAATCTTTTGTATTGTCCAGACGGAATGATGTTCAGTCCATCGGACAAAGCTAGATACGCAGATCGTAGTGTGCGGTGTGCTGGCTCGCACGTGGCTGTCGAATAGACTTGCTCTGCATTTTGCTGGCAGTCTAACTGCACGTCAGGCGGCTTGCTGGCAAATGCGACAGCGCATGGATGCCGGGATTTTTGGAGGTATTTAGGAGCACAGCAGCGGCCATGGTGGTCGTTGTTCGCTCGTTACTCTCCCTCACAACTTGGTGTTGTCGTCAAGGGGTTTAATAGTGGAACAATCCGGAGCAGCCCCCGAGAGTGGTTGCAATGAGTAATTGTCATGAGATTGGTTGACGGAAGTGATAACTGTTTGGTTTCGTCAAGATGATGTGTGTATTGTGGGCGAGACTCGGGACGGATCCCGGTCGTCGTTGGCCAGTGAGCCATAGCTGGGGTAAGCGGGATAGGTAGACAGGATAGGGGGCGCTAAAGGACACTGCCAGCCGTAAGCCAAGCGGAGCAGTGTGGCGTCACCCGAGGCCTGCTAGGTTATCAAGAACCGCTTAGCCTTATTTGGACAGTGACGCACAAGTACGACATTATACGACTAGACAACACTTGTATTCTTGTCGATGTCTTTTGAAATTAAATGTGAATGGTTTGGTTGCTTTCCAAATATATAAAGCATCATGGTTTTATTCTACACCTGGCTGGCTACGGAATTGCCTGTCATGAGGTCGGCGGCCAAGTATGTCCGTGACCTGCATCACACAGGATTTTAGGTGGCATATCACACACATGATTACAGCTGATAGTGGATGCATTCAAGTAGCGGTAATGATCAGTCCAGGATATAATGGCACGCAAACGCGACACTCATCAGTCTCTCGCAACTGGAATGGTGAGAGCAACCAACGGTCTTGGAACGACTCAGGTAACCCAAGACCGCGACCATCATCAAGGCTCAATGCATCACTCAGTGCCAAGGGTGAGTGACACCTTAGACCAAGGCAATTCAGCACATCA
The DNA here is from genome assembly GCA_009746045.1 of Mesostigma viride. Taxonomy (NCBI): domain Eukaryota; kingdom Viridiplantae; phylum Streptophyta; class Mesostigmatophyceae; order Mesostigmatales; family Mesostigmataceae; genus Mesostigma; species Mesostigma viride. The sequence goes on from RPFO01000078.1 coordinate 976,146, forward strand.
TTGATCATGCAGAGCCATGGTCCAATTACTCAACAGCTGGTAATCTCGAGACAACCAGCACGTAAGCGTATTCATTCATCTGGCCGCCTCGGGTAAACTGGAAACAACCAGAAGGCACTGGCCAAACAGAGGTACTGTCTCTGCATGGTGAACTGGGTACCACCAACAGACAAACTCGTTCCCAAATCTGCCACTGATTAACTGGATGCAATCAGCAGGCATACTGCCAACAATCTGCCAACGGCGTGGTCACAGGACAGTCATGGGTTAGTCACAGGAAGGGGGATGGGGCCAGCCAACCCTGTCAAGGTGTAGGGGTGAGGGCATCTCAAACCCACAAGACGACAAGGTCAGACAGGCTCCCTCCATAAGATGTTCCTGTGAGACCACACAACATGGATTAATCCTTGACAGCCATAAGGTTGCAGATTGATGTCAAGCAGCGGGTAAGGCTGACGAGGTCAACACAAAGAGAGCTCACAGCTCCTAGGTTAAGACTCTCATCAACAGTATCACAACCCATCCTAGGTACAAAAATTGTCCATTGATCCAGAACGCTGTTGTACTGTGGGCAGCTCAAGGGCGGAAGGGTCCGTCAGCATAGAGAAATACTCAAGAGCTGTAGCAAGACCCCTTGCATCATGTACAACTGAAGGTGAGTGAGTAGGCACTCAGGGTACAGATGCCAGCATACTGTTGTACCAAATTAAAACTCTATCAGAGAGAGGCTCTCAGACAGACATGAGAGGATACCACAAAGTCCACTCATGGGAGGCAGCAAGATAGACAAAGAAATGAACAGAGGTGAGAGGTGAGAGCTTCCCAAGACAAGGATTAACAAGCAAGGAAAGATCAGAAGGGGGTCAAGAGGACAGTGACAAGGATCAATAACAAAGGCAAGCAATTGACAAGCAGTGGGGAGTTAGAGCAACAAGAGTCACCGGTAAACTCCACACTTAATGAATGCTCGTCTGCATCCCTGTTATGATAGCCACAAAACGTCCTTGACACACCCTAGCAACTCTGTTCATGATGTCCACTGCTCCAAAAGATGCACACCATTCGGCCACTCCATAGGCCGTGCGAATACTCAAAGCTCTCATAACAGTGAGAACTGAAGAAGATGAGTACTCTAGGTATGCACACAGTCTGTATACCTGGTGCACTGGAGTCACAGACTGCACGCGGAGAGAGAGAGAGAGCTTGAAAACAGGGAATCACATGAGAAGTATGACTCCCACTATTTCTGACCATATGAACTTCATCAGTTGTCAGCAGACAGCTAACAAGAAAGGCTTACATGCAGAGAAAGCCCAAGTGATTGAAGTCCAGGTCACTGAGGAAAAAGCAAAATAAGTAAAGCTCAGCCATGGCGTACTGGCACAGCATATATCCTCGGGCAAGCTCTAATACCACTGCAAACAACCAAAACCACGTGGGGATTCTGGTATATCCAACACTGGGACAGATGCTAGTGACTGCTTTCATGACTGAAAAACAACTGTCACGCATCTATCAACCAACTGTACATCTTTCCATAATAAGGCAACCAGGGGCAACTGTATAGACGTCATCCATGATAAGCACAACGTCTACACCATCCCAATGGCCACAAGAAAGATGCAAACCTGAGTGACTGACGCAAGAGTTAGGCACTTGGAATCTACAGGCAGCCCTGGCAGGGTTAGGAGAGAAGCAAATTATTTTCTCCCAACAGGCAGCCCAAAACTGGTACAGAAAATACCGGCAGCCTTGGCAGGGTTAGGAGACAAACAAACTAAATTCTCCCAACAGGCGACCTAAAACTAGAACTAAACAGTACAGGCAACCTTGGCAGGGAGTTGTGAGGGTAAGAATGCCACGAATTCCGCCATGGTTCTTGCAGGAAGTTGCCTTTATTAATAGAAGAAACAGACAGGGGTCTACAGGAGAGACCTTCAAGTTGCAATGCTCCTTCAGGAAACGGTTGAGAGTCTCCCTCCAGATTATTGGACTTGACCTCAGGCCCTCCAGGCCCTTGAGGATTTTAAGGAACTCCGTGTGGATGTCCCTTTTCCATACAGCAGGCACCCTAACATAGAAAGGCGTCTTGCCCTCCCACTTTTCCTGTGCCACATCTGCATCACCCTCCAGAAATGCCCTCTTGAAGTCTATCACCACTGAGCCATAGTCCAAGCCCTTGTTGAGAAGGCCTAGAAAGACACACAGCAGCAGCCTCCAAGTATCATGCAGCATGCCAGGGGTATACAACTCCTCAGCAGTGCACTCACCAGTACCCTTGAACTCATTCAGCACTGGCCTGACATGTGGTACCTTGACCCCGTCCACCTCCTTCATCTTGATGACAAACTTGAGCTTGAGTAGACGTCGTGCAGGAGGCAGGTCATTGACAGGTTCCACGCATTTCTTGGAGATCCAGTCCTCCCCAGATTTAATGAGACCCAGTGTGACCTGGGGACACATAATGGGAGAGGACATGAGCTTCACCAGGCCTTGGTAGTTGATAGGGCTGTGTCCAGCAAGTGAGTGAGGACCAATGCCCAAACTGCTTGGATGACTAGCAGCTGGCAGTATGAGGTCATCAACCAAGGGCTCCTGCCCCTGGCACACTTGCACACGCTTAACCGTCCTGGTTACTGCACGTGATAGGTGAGTGGTCCTGAAATTAATCAGTGGGACCTGACCAGCCCCTTCCTTAGTCAGGAGAGAGGACGTGATCACTACCCCATCCTGGCATAGGAAATTCTGCCCCAGAAGAGCAGGTCCTTGATAGCCCTCCAAGACACAAAAAGCAGTGTCCTGTCCAAGGATAGGAATGAATACCTCACCCAGTACCTTCACGTGTACCCCGCCACTGAAGTCAGACACAAACTGATAGCTGGGTTCAGACATGCTGTACCCTGCTGCAGCCCTGGTCCCAATAATGGAGACCTGAGAATTAGTGTCTACCTCTAAGGCAGTGTCCAGCCCCAGATTGCCATGCCACCTGAGCTTGGCTACCTTGGGCTGCTTCTTGGCCCTTTGTAGAGCCCCAATCAATCCAGCCAAACTTGTCCCCCTGGGCTTGGTTAGTGCCTTGGGCTTGACAGTTGACTCCCCAGCTGTTGACCTTGCAGCCTGTTCAACAAGTACCTCTGCAACCTGGCCAGGGCTGACAGATTCCCCTGCAACAGATGTGGTCGTTGCGTCAGTGATGTCACCTGGGACCTGAAAATCCTGCAGATCCTGTGAGCCTTGTGCCTGACTGCCCTCATTCATCAGGTTAGGCTTGACATATGACCAACTCAGCCGGTGTACATGCTTTGGTTCGTCCTCCATGCTGACCAAGCATGCGTGGCTAGCTTCATCAACCTGGGTAACCACCCCAGGACTCCAGCTACCACGTTTGCCATAAAGGCTAGGTTCCTTCCAAGCTAGGACCTTCTGACCCACTTGTGGCTCCAGCATCTTCCAACCCCGGTCCTTCTCCCTCAGCTTGGCAAAGGTGACATGTGCAGCATGTTTCCAGCCCTCCAGCACATGTGGTGGGCACAGGCCATGATATAGACCCATTGGGCTGACAGCAACTCCATCATAGTAGAAGTTAACCCTGCTGTTCAGCTGCTGCTCCACGTTCCTCAGCCATGCACTCCTGACAAGTGCAGGTGCAGACAAGGGTACCCAGTCTTCAGAGATGATCAATTTCTTGACCTCCTGGATTGCCCTCTCGATAGCACCCTGCTGCCCATGAGCCTCCCTAGGTGTAACCAGCAACTCAGGAAGGGTAGGATCACCCTTGAGATGCTGAAACTGCATGTCCACCTGGATCCTTGTGGTAGGAAACTTGGCTCTTACATTCTGCAGGGCAGCCAGCAAGTACCTGTTCTTCATAGAAGGTAAATGCTCCAGCACCTTGTATTTCGTGTACCTGTCCACGCACACCAACAGTTGCATGCCCCTGATGTGTTGGATATCACACTGCAGATCACCAATGCTCTGAGGTAGAGCTTTGGCATGTGATTTCCTGGGCTTGTTGGAGGACAACTGGCACTTACACCGTGAGGCAGCTTGCTGACACGCCTTAAGAAGGGGTGCCCTGCCCATACGGAAGGCAAAGTTGTTTGACAGAGAAGTGGCATGCCCAAACATGTTGTGGATTCGGGCACCCAACTCCTGGTACACAGAGGAAGCAGTCCCTGGCACAGTCAGGACTGTGCTGTCAGGTTGTCCAGCATCACCATGCTGACTTCCATCCTGTTCTGACTCAGAGCCTGAGTCACCCTGCTCATGCCCAACACCTGGACCGCCAGCAGGGACCACATGCATACCACCAGAGGCCTTCACACCCCTCTGTGGTTGTACATTGGTTTCTCTCAAAATGAGAGGTCCACCCTCGTGCCCAGCACGAGGATGCATAGGGTCAGACATACTTACAGCTGCATCAGCTGTCAAGGACGTCTTCATAGGAACCTGTACCTCTCCAGGTGACCTGGGGCCACACTGAACCTGGAGATCACCCTCTTGTTGCCCAGATATAAAATCTGCATTGGAGCACCTGGCCTCCCCCTTGGGTGAATTAAGGTGTGTAGGGGTTGCCTCAGACAGTCACTGCTCCTTGTTGTCTTCTTGCTGACTGCCCTTTGAAGGCTGGCCTGCCTGGGACTTGTTGTTGTTCTTCTTGTTGTTGTTGTTATTCTTGTTGCTGCCCTGGCCCTGGGACTTCTTGAAGCTGGGACACTCCTTCTTGATGTGCCCCCACCCCTTGCACAGGTAGCATTGTATCTTGGACTTGCCCTGGCCACTGCCCCCATTGTCAGACGCGTTGCCCTGCTTGGGCTGACCACCCACCCGCCTGAACACCGACTTGGAGTGTGACCTCCTGTCAGAATCAGGTGAATGATCTCCCTTGCGCTTGTGATGGTTGCCCCTACGCCCTCCTTGGCTTCGGTCAGCCTCAGACGTCTTGGAGCCACCCTGGGTACGCCCGCCTGCCTGGGTAGCCTTCACTGCTGGCACTCCACCCTCAAACAGCTCCTCTGCCTCGAGAGCTTGTTTAATGATGACCTTGTAGGCCTTCAGGGTAGAGTGTGGGGCACACATGACTTTTAAGGAGCCACGTGTCGCCTTATCCAGCCCAGAAACCTTGAGCCAGTTGGTTAGGGCTATGTTATCAGCGACATTAAAGCCGTGAGCCCTGCCCTCCTCAACCATCTTACAATAGTTGAGAAAGTTCTGGATCAGGTCCCCCTTGACCTCCCACCCTTGGTACTTGTCCTGCCAATGGATGCCGACCTTCTTTCGTTGGTCCTCCAGCAGCTCCTTCAGCTCAGCCACGTACAGTGCCCAGGCCTTATTGGCCTTTTTGCACTCCCTGGTTAGGTCCTTAATCTGGTCAGTACACTTGCCAAAAGTGCTACTGCCTATCCAGATTTGATAGTAATTTGTACCACCGTACAAGCTAGGGAACCCTTCCAATCCCTCCACAAACTCTTCAGCCTGCTTAGGCTTGGAGTCTGAGGTTACAGGCTGCAACTGATTGACAATTAAAAGACCCTGTGTGGTAAGATCAAAGCCATGAATAGCTTGTGCATTATTATTATTGTGAGGAAGGTTGGTAATCTCTCCGGTAAGCCCCACGTCATCTACGTGAGCGGTTCCACTACCAGCACCCCCATTATTATTCCCACTGGCTGGACCCTTGCTACGGCGTCCCTCAGCCATCCTGCACTACCAGCTATTCAAAGAACACCTTAACAAAGCAGCAGAAAATATGTACAAAATTTTTGTGTCGCCACTGCCGCCTGCGCCGGTGTCGCTGCCGCCCCGCGAATTGCCGCCGAAATTCGACAAAAAAATGTCGACAAGTACTGCAGAAGAAAATTAGGCCGACTAGTAGTCAAGGCCCCTGAAGTCGCAGTACGTGTATACGAACTCACGATCCTCCATATCCAGCTCCGGACCTGCACCGGTATGAATTAAAACCGGCGTGCTCCCCGCCGCGTAAGTTGCGACGCGCCGACGCGCGACGAGGCGCAGAGGATGTGTAAAGATCGTCAATAATTCCCACCCCGCGGGAATCCACTCTCGCACAGAGGCGAGAAATGCCACCAGGTTAATTAAAACCTGGCGCTCACGACTGCGTACGCCGCGAGTGAGCAGCGATAGCGCGAGATCCTGAAACAAATTTGTTGACACCGCCGGCGCGCCCCCCGTGCGAAGCGATGCCCAGTTTTGCAGGTTTCTCTGGTAACCGGTGAGTGAAGAGAGGACGTTGTCCAACTCCTCAATGGCAGTCGTGACTTCGGTCACCGACCGCAAACCTCCCCGCACCTGGACCGTAAATGTCGATAAAATGTTTCGATCTGGTCCAAAATGCGCGAGCCGGCACCAGTGCTGGCAAATCGGGGTCCTCGGGGTTATCCCCGAGCAATGCGTGAGCTGCACGCTGCTGACGATGAAGCTCGTCGAGCGAAACTGTAACTTCGTCGAGCAATTGTTGCCACGACGGCACAGTTGGTCTTGACGAAGAACCAGCCGGCGGAGCGGCTATTTCCTCATCGTCCGGAATCCGAAATTCTTCCGAATTTGGCATCTTTTTGACAGAGCGTGTAATACGAGTTGTGAGGGTAAGAATGCCACGAATTCCGCCATGGTTCTTGCAGGAAGTTGCCTTTATTAATAATCAGGAAACACAGACGTAAGTCACGTCACTTCCAAGACTGCACGCAGCACAGACGACAGGGTCGCAGTGCCAAGAGAACGTGCACGCAAGAACTAGCGTCCCGGTGTGACCAAGTCACTCATATAGCTTGCTAGGGACGCGTCCAAGTATTCAGCTGCACTGTCACAGCTGAACTGTCAATCAATTGATTACACAGACTCTGGCACGCCTTTGGCGCGCAGATCTATCAATTGTCCATACGGCTAGTCCTGTGGACCTATCCGTACACTAGTCAGCATCAATTGTCTCATAGGTCCTGGCGCGCTACAGCGCCTACCTATCAATTGACCATCAAGTCCTGTACAAGTCCTGTCAACGTCCTGCGGACTATCAAAGTGACACTTGTACATCCTGTGTCCGTACGCGCCCACAGTGGCGCGCCGGGTACTGTCGGCACAGCCTAGGAAACGTCATAACTTTTACGTTCCTTAACCAAATGAGGCGTTCAAGGTGCCGTTGGAAAGAGCGTAACAATCTCTATCCATCTAACGTAAATCCTTTACGTTAACTCAGGGTCAGGAGACAAACAAACTGTTTCTCCCAACAGGTGGCCTATAATACTATATAATACTGTATGGCCTAAATCAGGTGACAGGGAGACTGTTAGTGGCTCCCCTAAGCAGCAGGTCTTAACCAAGACACAGGGTGACAAGAGTCAACACGTCACAGCCCACGTGTCTAGGACAAGCCAGCTATAAAACTATGACTACAGCAGGTTGCTAAAAGGCACTATTGCCAACCTGAGTCATCAAGGGCAGACGTAAAGTACGTCCTATGCAGCCAACTTGATGACCATACTCCTTATGGGACCCAGTGAACAAGCATCCTTTCTACTAAAAAAAGAAGAAAAGGAAAGACTTGACACTGCCCATTACAATGTTCTCAGCAGTGAACAAAATAGCTAGTTCACGCAATCAAGGCACCTATGTGTGCAAGATCAGAGAACATGGCAGGGATGCACCCAAGGAGGCACTGCAGAAGCATGCACTCAAAAGAGGCACCGCAGTAGCTACCTACAGCTGCAAGATGTCTATGCAACTGAAGAGGTGCACGTCATACTATCTATAGAGTGCAGTACTCTATCACATCTACAGAGGCAAGCCAAGCCATAGATGCAATAGAGCACACCATCCATAGATAATACAAGTGCCCGTGACTACCCAGGACAGGGGTACAAGTTTCAGCCTGCACCAAGAAATAACATTGAATGCTGGCTGACCCAAGTCCTGGTTGTATTCTAAATAAACTACTGACTATCAAACCCATCCTGGAATAGATAGCCTTTCTATTCTAACTATAGCTGTGTGCTGGTACGTGCCAGAACCATGCACAAGGTGTCTGGTCAGATCCACACCCTCCCAGAAAATTTTTACGGTGGGTGAGACCCTACAATGTACCAGATACACTACTAGAGGGCAGTGACAGGCACCAATCAAAACATTTACTCCACGCAAGCCTATGGTGAGTGCTAAAAGCTCAGACTCACACAGCAATGCTAAAACAGCATCACAGGCATGGAATAATGGAATGATGGGAACTAGGTTGTTCTCCTCCCACCCTATGGGGGAAGAAGCCAGCACTCCCTAACTAGGCACGCAGGTGTTAGGCACAACACCGTCAAGGTGTCAGCAGTATTACAGCACACCTTAAGAGACATGGGACTGTCACCCTTTTTACAAGCCATGACTAGAACAGGGAAAAGACCTTCCTCCAAACTGCTTACAGGACTGGGTCTTCTCCATTCTAGCATCATGGTGGTGAACAGAAAGAAAAATGTCTCATCCCCTAGGCATCTCTTCTGCAACCAAAAGAGATCACCAGGTGCCCACCTGCTTTTCAAGATGTTGGCCTAGCAGATGCCGTTGCAGCAGACGACGCTGTCGCCACAACCAGAAGTCGCTGCTACAGCCAAACGTCGGCGCTAGAGCGAAAGGTTGTTGCCGAAACATGAAGATGTTGTCACTAAAACTGGCAGAAGTAGTCGTTGAAAAAGAAGGCATTGGCACGACTGGAAGAACTCGTTACCACCACCACACTGTGTCGGCTGATTGTTGTTGTCGTGTAGAGCTCGTTGCCGTTTCAGCGGGTCGGGCAGATTGACGCCGTGTCGAATAGGCGACAGCGGCAGAATCACTTGAGTTGGCTGGTCTGATGCGTTAGCTTGGGCTCAGGAAAATGTGGTCTGGCTCGGCTTGTTCGTGAGAACGTCCCATGCCAGACGCCTAGCCTATTCCGCAACACAGACTGCGAAAAGAAATGCGCTGCCCAGTGAAGAATGCACTCTATACAGTTCAGCAGGGTTAGTGAAACCGCCAGGTGACTGGCCGCTGAGCTAGATAGAAAGCTTTCTTCTAAATGTCTCAACCAGGACGAATGCTATCGTTCTTGTTCTTCCCTCGGTAGAAAAAAAGTTGGTAGGCGGAAATGGTTGGTGTATACTGAAAGAGTCAGTACACGGAAACTCGTCCCATGCTTTGATAAGTCTGTTCAGAGGTCAAACCTCCGATACCAATGTAACAGAATAAAATGGTGGTCTCTGCTCCACTAAATGCACAGATCTTTTACCTCCTGTCATTAAAGACAGAACGGACTTATCAAACCCCAAGAGACAGGGGAGATTCCTAGCACTCTCCAGGAATCGTAGAGGGTGGTCGTTTCCCGTCTAGAGGCCATTCCTACGAGACGGTACTTACGCGGTAGAGAGCGGTGGTCCCCTTTTGGTCGGGCGTCTCTCTGCTTGTTCATACAGACACAAGACTTCCTGTCTATCGGATATGGCTGTCCAATAACAGGGCCTGAAGTGAGCATGTTTGGTTATTAGAAATAACTTCACATAATTGGGGGTTTCCGCGTGATGGCTATGGTGACAAACAGGCAAAGCTTATGTCCCCGCCGACACAGAGGAGTCCAACGCAATCCTACAGGTCTCAGCCAATCAGAACACAGATGAACCGGTAAGGTTCTCTCTATATATGCTTTACACCCCTAACTTACGAAAGATACTAACTGACATCAGTCAGATTACACATAGATTCCAAGGTACTGTCCCGTACCGTCCAGGGCCCAACACAAAGGACCATCAAAAGGGCACTCCGCATATAAGTCCCAAAAAGTCAAGTCAGGCCAGGAATCATTACACTTTGGCCGTACAAAAGACTCAGCCATTTACACTGAACGCTGAACTCCAAGTTCACGTCCACTTGGATGTAACAGTATACACACTGTCAGAAAATACTGTTACAACCTGGCACACACACGGGTCGGGCCGGTTGGTGTGCAAAACGCCCGCCTGCTGCCCACGTGCCCTCGCTGCAGAAAAAAAAGAAACTGTTTTTCAGGTTTTTTAATGTACGATACTTTTCCTTATGTAATCAACGTCCGAACAAGCGAAATAACGTCCAAAATGGTTGCGTAATCAGCTCGCAATAAATTTTCGCGTCACCATAGCCGTGCACACCGAATTTCAGTCAACATTGCACGCGCGCACCGAATTTCGTCAACTTTCCACAGGCCGGATAAATATAAATGATATTTATGGAGTTTAAATAGAAACTGAATATTTATACCTCTAAATACATTTGCAAAGGGTTGCCGGATCCCTGCCGGATCCAGCAAAAGTATTTAAATACATTTACTGACGATCCCGATTGGCGCAAAAATATTTAAATATATTTACACCGGCGCGGACTAGATAGAAAAATATTTAAATGTATTTAGTGACGATCCGTGTTTTGAAGAAAATATTTAAATATGTTTAAAGAATATTTAAATGAATATATTTCTAAATACCGTGGGTTATTTAAATATATCTAGGGTACTAAATATATTTAAACCGTAAATATATAGGGCACCTGGCCCCATCCCCCAGCGCCCACAACCCCCTTTTTCCAGCCTGTACCTGTACCTGTACCGTAAATCACAATGGCGGCACCCGCGAAGGTCGTGGTTATATCCCAGCCACGCCCGGCCGATAAATAATGTTTAATAGTAAAAATGTAAGAAAATACCTCTAAACTAGCTGATTTGTTGGCTAAAATATTTAAATAATATTTAAATATATTTATCCGCGACAAAAATTTCAGGGGAAGTATTTAAATATATTTATCGTTGTCCTATTTTTGCGCCAAAGTATTTAAATATATTTAGAGGCTTCCCGCTTTTTGCTGGAAATATTTAAATACATTTGAAACTCGCACCGCCTCTAGAGGAAATATTTAAATAGTATATGAAAGGATCTTGCTCCCTTCCGAAAATATACTCTCCCTTCCGAAAATATACTCTTTAAATAATATTTATCCGGCCTGTGCAACTTTCGCGGGGGCCGGGAATTACCGGGGTGTGCAAGGCGCGGCGCCGGACTGATGTGAGGACCCCAGGCTCTGGACTGCTGTTCTTTGTGTGGCATGGAGATGACCGACTCATTTAATTGTGGGCCTAGCTAGAGCTGAAGTGGAAAATTTTATTCAGCAGGTCCAGTAATCATATGAGATTGGCAAGCAGGTGGAATTGAGTACAACCCCTATCCAGTTCTGTGGCATCATGTACGTACGTTGCAGCTGCACAAGCAGCAGGATCAGTGGGTCTGCTCTCTCTCCCCTCCTGCAGACTATATTCAAGATTGTCTAGATCTGCTGCAGCACCATCACCTCCCCTGCTCCCCATGCACAGTTGGAACGTAGACGGAGAATGCGAGTGACACTGACTCACGAATGCTGAGAGCGATGAAAGAGATTGTATTAGCAAATAATACAACGAACACGAAGAGCTCAGAATGGAACTGGGCAAACTCGGGTGCTGTGGCACTCCCCAGTGCTACGCCTATATGCCTATGGCAGCGCTCCGGCACTGCAGCGCCTACCAGTGGACAACTGTACACTGCAATTCCATGCGACCACGTACGTCACTAGCATCAACTACACTCGGCCTGTCAGACCCGGATAACCCAGATCTGGCGGGTCGAGCTAGAGCCTAGGAACAGTCTGGCACTAACTGCACGTCAGTCCACATGACACCTCAGTACCGTACGACCTGCCGTACAGTGCTGAGGTGTCCCGCTCAGCCGCGGTAGGCAATACGCGGCGCGCAGGCCGGAAATCCGTGTGTCAGCCTAAGCATCTCATCTAACTCCCATTATGTTTTCCTTTCAGGTTGAAGGCTAGCAACTTCAAGCCTGATCCTGCCCAGCTAGGAGACTGACTCCAAGCTGACTGAGGTGCTGAGCAACTGACACCCATACTGCAACATCTGGACTGAAAAAGATATGCCCCAGAACTCGTGCAATACTTCTGGTGGCATCAAGTTTAGCTCAACAGGCCCGGGGAGTTCCTCCTCCTCGCGAGCTCATAAGGGAGATAGCCATGCCTGTCTGCCTATCCAGGGAGTGCTTCACCAGCCAAGAGAGCCACTGTAAAAAAATGCCAAGGTAAACCGTTCCATGTTGTTCCATCATCATCGCCCACTCAGAAAACATAGCACCCAGCCAGGCTGGGGCAACTGAGCTCAGGTCACCTGCAACCTGAGTAGTGATGTCCAGTAGCCAGGTTTATTGCACCCTGAACTGTCCACGTTGCACCTGCACAACGGGTGCATGAGGACCAGCCACCCCTGCCCTGCACAGTGGTGACTGAAGTCCTGGTGACAGGTGACAGGAATATTGCATCCTGGACCTGTCCACGTTGCACCTGCACAACGTGGGAGGACAACCACCCCTGCCCTGCACAGTGGTGGTTGAAGTCCTGGTGACAGCCTAGGTGACAGGAATATTGCGTCCTGCACCTGTGCTGATCACATTGTACTAGACAACATGACAGCACCCATACCTTTACTGCATGCACTGAACAGTGAGGCCAGGTGGCCCAGGAAGCCCAGGTGCCGTGACCTGGGGTCCTGGGAAACCACCTGTCAAGGGAGGTGTGACCCTCCACTTGAATGGGAGGCACCTGAGCCACTGAGCTCAAGGCCTATCCACCAAGGCAGACAACCCTAATGGATAAAGAGTGTGAGACACATCCCCTGCCCACCTATGAAGGTGGGCAGCACGAAATTCCATGGTGTGTGAAAAATCAAAAAAGATTTTATTGGCATAGGGCACACAGATGCAGAAAACCAAACAGGCTCCAACCAACCCCCCTTACTGGAAGCACAACCTGCCCCTTGGACCTGCCCAAGGGGTACTGGGTTACCTAGGCGGCCCTGGTTAACAGGACCCTGCTAGGCGTCCCCCCGATGGAGCAGGGTTGCCTGCTTGCCATACGGGTTCATCAGGTGGTACAACAGCTGATATTGATCAGCTGCCTGCTGAGGCACTTTAGTAAGTGCGTCAGCAGCGTTGTGCTTGTCCTCCATGCACGTGACGGGTGGACTCCCAGCAGGTGGACTCCTGTTTAAGGACCACCCAGTCAAGATCAGTGTGCACAGCATAGGGGTCAGCAAGGAAGCTGAGGACTGACTGACTGTCAGTGAGCAAGTGTGCCACCACCCCAGCACTGCTGCCTGCTTGCATCTGCAACCAAACCAGCACATGATTCAAGTACCTTGCATGAAGCACTGCTGACACCACTGCCCTGCACTCAGCAGCATTGCTGCTGACAGCCTTGCGTCTATGCAACCGGCTGTACCATGAAATGAGAGACAAGGGTGCATCATCATTCTGCACAAAATACAAGCCGGACTCCCTGGCCTGCAACTTGGTAATCTGCCTGGACTCCATGGAACTATCCATCATAGCTTGGATGTGAATGGTTTTGTGGAGATCCAAGGAATGCAAGATAAGGGGAGGGCCTTCCTGGACCGAGAGTTTTGGTGATGGCTTTGTGACCTACTTGCATCAAGACATCATCATCAACTCTGCTATAACGGCACAGCCAGGTGAGGTGCACAAGTTGAGCACAACCACCCCAGCTTGCCTCTAATGGTGGGACAGGCACCAGGTTTGATTTTGGATTGCAGAACCTCCAAGCAGCTGTGCATGTAGTCAGTAGGAGAGTAGAGTGCACACACCCACTGGTTGTTATGCTGCTGGAGTTGTAACATTGTGCCACAAAATTTTATGGCAGTGGTGCCCAGCTCTACTTGCTTGCCAATCTCAAAATGCTGTGACACTTGTTGAATAAAATCATCTACAGCACGCCTTGGCCCAGCAATCAGCTGATCATCCCCATGCCACACAAAGGTGAGTATGTCATGAGGGTGGGGGACCACAAAGAAGCAAGGGTCTATGTCATCATATCTAGCCCCTAGCTTTTCAAACACAGCCTGAGCTGACATCCTGAAAATGCGAGGGGCTGATTGCAGCCCTTCAACACCTATGTTAGCTTTCAGGTACTGCTGAGGGATATGTTTTGCCCAGACTCTGGGAGTGGAGACTACATACACCTGACCATGCCACACTTGTTGTGCTATCTCAGGTGAGCCTTTCAGGAAAGCCCTTTTAATGTCTGTAGCCTTACATACATAATCATCTCCGTCATTGAGATGACGGCACAAAGACAGATGTCAGCAAGATTTTTAAAGAAGTTTGCTGAATGCCTGGCGTGTACAACTCGGCCTCTGTCAGATCAGTGAGGCCCTTGAACTCTGTCACACAAGGTCTAGCATGGAAAATGACTGACCCATCTGCTGCTGGCTTATGTTTACACACAAACTTCAGGCGCAAGTGCTTGCACCCTGCAGGCTTTTTGTCAATAGGTGTGACAGGTGGGGTGTGAGAGGGACTAAGAGGATCTGGCACTACCCATTCCTCCCTGGCCTTGTTGAAGGCCTCCACCCATTTTAGGAAACCTATGTACGTGTGTGCGACAGTCTTGCTCTATCTGTTCATAAGAAAGAGGGGACATTTTAGCCACATCATGCTTGCCCAATCCAAATGATGTTGGATGAAGTTTTTGATTGTGAACCAAGTCTGCCACACAAGGTTCTTGCCCTGGGGCATACTTGGGGGTAGCAAATTTTACAGAGGCAATGTTGGTTTGAATAAGTTTTTGAAGAGAGATTTTGAAATGATTCAGATCAACACCACCCATGTCCTGGATGGCTAGTCTATCACTGGAGATAATGACACCAGGGTAAGAGAGAAAAGGATCACCCAACAAGGCATTACCTTTATAACCTTCCAGTACCTGGAAAGGGGTTGGGATACCAAGTATAGTCAACATGACCTGACCTTGTACCTTGAGTGATGACTGCCCTGAGAAATCAGCCACATGGTGCCAGGGTGAAGGTTCCAAAGGCAAATGGGGCACAGCCAGTGCACTAATAATGCTGACCTGGGCTTGTGTGTCCACTGCAACCACGAATGGGCTATTGTCATTCTGCCCAACCTTACCCACCTTAGCTGATCCTGCAGCAGTTTGAGCTTTAGCTCTATATGAGCTGATTGTAAAATGCGAACAGCTTCTGCTAGGCTGCGTTTGGAATGTGCAGCTAGTGGCTGAGCTATGTCCACAAGTGAAGAGGTGATAGGTTGCTGATCACCTGTTTTGCCAATTTGACCCTCTGCTGCAGGGGGCCAAGCCTGCAGTGACTGCCTGCAATCATCAAGGGTGACCTGGGTGTCACAGTGGTTGTGGCTCTCACACTCACCAGTGGGTGTTCCAAACAACCACTCACTGGGCAACGCTGGGATGCCAGGCAATTGTACAGGGCTGTCGGCCAACAGCTCTTCCTCCTCTGCCACGTCTGACACAGTTGGAATCGGATTTCTCTGAAAATAGTTTATTAAACAGAATGCGGGAAAGAAAGGGCCGCCACAACCTTGTGGCTGTACATGCAGAGAGGCTTGTTAGACGAATGGGGACGGCTTGTTGTTTACCGGGGAATCCTACTGGCAACTAGCTTTACCTTTTGTAAGTCAGGCGCCGTTTGTTTGAACGGCCGGCCATGTGTGGAATGCTGACGGAAGTTGCGTCAAAAAGCTGTAATAAAATCTGATGTAACCAGCACTCACCAATTGATTGGTGTGCTGTTTGGTTGGGTAGTGTGTTCAGGGTTGCATTCGAAGAGTACACATGGCCTGACAGCTCAGAGGTGTGACAGATGAGCTGGCTGGCTGAATTATTAAATTGTCAGCGTTAGGATATTTCTGGTTTTGCCGTTTTCCATTTTGACGGTAGGCTTGAAAAGCATGGTCGGCGGGTTGTGACCCGTAATTGTTTCTTTGAATGTGCTCACTGAAGCAGTATGAGCGGCCTCGCTGCTATGGCGGCGGGGCTAAAGAAAATTAGGCAAAGACCCCGTCCTTGCCTGCTATGAAGTCGCGGGCTTTGCGACTTCACGGCAGGTAGGGGCGGTTTGAACGGAACGGAAATTTCGCGTTACCAATGTGCCAAGTGGTTCTGGTTGGCACCTTGCTGGGCAGCGTCTCGTTGGTCATAGAAAGTGGGCTGGGCGCCCCGCCCCGGCTGCTGGTAATTCCAGCAGCGGAGCCAATCATGTCGACTAAGAAGTCCGCAGCTAATGCGGAAACTGAGCGAAGGTCAATAGATTAATTTGGATTCCATGAGACTGCGCTGGTAGTCAGTCAGCGGCCCACAGCCTAGGGCGCTGCATGGCGCTGCCTTCGGCTTGGTGCGCGGCCCTTTTTTGTTATGGGCCAGCGAGGGATATAAGGGTGACGCGCGGCCGGCTAATTTCTTGCGTTCCGGAAGAAAATATATTTGCAAAATTCCCACAAAAGGAACCGAGTATCGGAAAGGCGTCTCGGCTGGCAGTGGCAGTGCCTGGCCTTGTCGTCTTTCCCTGCTCAGCACCCGGCAGGTAGCGGTTCAAACCCTGGTGGCGTCGGAATGCGAATTTTCTGGGTTTTTATCTGGAATAATATTTTGCTGAGGCGGCTCCGCGGATTCGCTAACCTTTTATCGTCGGGCCCCTTAGGGGGTTATTATAGCCTTGTGCGGGCTGAGTCGCCATGAAGGAGATGTTGCGACACGCCCCACTTTGTGGTCTTTTTATGGAAGCGGCTACCCTCGAGGCTGCCTGGAAGAGGGGGGGGATTCTTCTTCTTTTCTTTGTTCACTGTTATTGGGGCAACAGTGATCCTATCAAGTTTTGTTTCCTGAACGGCGACAGTGCGGGGGAGGAGGGCAATGGCGCCAGGGACTGGGGTGGATCGGGGGGCTCTTGCTCCTGCATGCGAGGGAGACGAGATGACTACTTAAACCTGCCTTTGGCAGG